>PPHD01028139.1:0-10973 GCA_002909625.1 Bambusicola thoracicus
AAGGTGCAGGAGCTGACCATCCCCAAGTCACGGAGGACGAGTCGATGGGCAAGGAGGTCATACTGGCTGAGCCGAGACCTTTGGCTGGGACTCAAGAGCAAAAGGAAAGCCTATGGTCTCTGGTAGAGTGGGCAAGCTCCTTATGATGATTACAGGCACACAGTGGAGGTGTGCAGGGAGAAAATTAGAAAAGCCGAAGCCCAGCTTGAACTGAACTTGGCCACTAAGGTAAAGGACAACAATAAATATTTCTATAAATACATCAGCAGCAAGAGGAGGGCTAGAGAGAATCTCCATCCCTTGTTGGACGCCGAGGGCAACTTGGTGACCAAGGATCAGGATAAGGCTAAGGTACTTACTGCCTTCTTTGCCTCTGTCTTTAACAGCAAGACTTGTTACTTCCAGGGAACACAGATCCCTGAGCTGGTAGACAGGGATGGGGAGCAGAATAGGCTCTGCATAATCCATGATGAGAGACTTTTGGACATGCTGCAAAAGCTGGATGCTCACAAGTCCGTGGGGCTGGATGGATTACACCCTAGAGTGCAGAGGGCCACATCCGCAACCACATTGGCAGATGTGGTTGCCAAGCCACTCTCCATCATTCTTTGGCAGTCCTGGCTAACCGGGGATGTCCCAGTGGACTGAAGACTGGAAAATGTGACGCCCATCTTCAAAAAGGGCTGGAAAGACGATCCTGGTAGCTACAGACCTATCAGTCTCACCTCAGTACTGGGGAAGGTTATGGAACGGATAGTCTCAGGAGCCATCATGGACCAGTTAAAGGTCAACCAGGGGATCAGGTCCAGTCAGCATGGGTTTACAAATGGTAAATCCTGTTTGTCAGGTTACATCCTGGTTGGTCTTGATGATCTTTAAGGTCTTTTCCAATCTGAGTGATTCTATTATTCTATTATTCTATGATTTTATATATTTTGCAAAATAACTCACAGAGCATCTAAAATGACAAATGAAGGCATTCAAATCAACAAATGTTAAAAAAAGAATGTTAACATAAATATCTTCATGTTTGTACGCACAAATGTTTACATATGCACAACTATATAAAGTAAAAAGCCATTCTATGGAACAGATGCACTGTCTCATGCAGGGACTCAGATGTGAACGATCCAAATTTTTTGTTTCAAGTTCTCACATCACTTATATAGCTTCACAGGTTTTCTTCTTCTAGCTTTCCCATCTGTCTCTACAACTTTCCCATCCACCTTTACATGTAAAGAGAACATTCTATAAACACTCTTCAACCGTTCATGCAGACGTCTATCCAATCAGGGCTGTGAGCTGTTCTTCTTTCTTCTAGAGGTATCCTTGGTTCTCATGCTGTTTATCTTGCTCCACAGCTGCTGCTCTGAACAGTTTTTCTTGTATTCCCACAAACAGATATCTTTAGAATATTAGGAGAAGAGGTTAAGAGAGTTTGGGCTGTTTAGAAGAAGGCTCTTACAGCATTCTAGTACAAGAAGAGGACCTACAAGAAAGATAAGGAGACTCTGTCAGAGTGTGTAGTGATAGGATGCAAGTGATAATGGTTAAAGGTTTTAAACTGGAAGAAAGTAAATTTAGGTTTGATATTTGTAATATTTGTCTCTATACATATGGTTGCATCCTGGAACGTTTTGTTTAGAGAGTTTTGGATGCTCCATCCCTGGAATTTTACAAGGACAAATTGAATAGGATCTTTCACAACCTGATCTGTTGTTAGGTATCCCTGCCAATGGCAGAGGGGTTAGAACTAGATGATCTTTTAAAGTCCCTTCCAACTCAAATCATTCTGTGATTCTAATATTCTATGGCATCTATTACTGTGGAGAGTATGGATCCTTTCAATATGAAGTATTCATAATTTTTTATAGCTTGCTTTTTCTGTTTTCTGCTTGCTTACATGAGGTTGGTAAACTCCGCTCATCTTTCTGAGGTGACATTTTGTGAACAAGGGTTGTATATTGATGCAGATTGTTTATTGTTTTATTGATTATTTATAGATTGAGAAGGAACACATTAATTTGGAGTGTGAAAGATTACGCGATGATCAAAATACCTTTAAAGTTAATATAAAGGCTGTCATCAAATTAGGTAACTTCAAAGAAGGAACAGAATTTCCTGTTCTTTTTAAAATTTAGTTATTGTTTTTCTTCTGACGATATTGCTGTGTAATTTGACTATCTTAAGTTACTCGGAAATATGGTCAGACTTAATCAAATGCTGTTTTATCTATTAGTTCTATGATACTATTCTTCTTTCAGGAAAAACTATCTTACATTCAATTCACAGCTTTCAAAAATTGTTTTTTAATGAATGTCTCTACTTCTTTTGATTCGTACATATATTCGTACTCAATATACCAGAAAATATAAACGTAGAAACTCCTGATCTACCCAGCATAGATAGAGAAGTTGAAAGAAATCACTATGCCTAAAGCACTTCACAAAGTGAATCAGTCTTCTCTAATCCCCAAGTAGACCAGCACAGTTACTATGTCTAACTAGAAAATTGATCTTATGCAAAGATGAAAAGAGGATTTGATTGGCAGGGAACAGTTTATACAGATTCTCAAATGTCCTCAAGAAATAAAGACTTATGTGCAGATTTTTTTTTTTTTAATTATTATTATTTTTTTTCAAGGCTGCCTTTCCCAGATGGTGGCAGAGGAAGAGAAATCTATAAAGGAACCAAAATCCTAACTTGCCGTTTTAAACATGGAGTCAGTTTTGACACTGTACAGGTTTCTTGAGATGTGGTGGATGCCCTTTCCCTTATGACATTCAAGGTCAGGCTGGACAAGGCTCTGAACAACCTAATCCATCTGTAGATGTCCCTATTCAGTGCAAGGGAGTTGGACTAGATGATCTTCAAGGGTTCCTTCCAACTCAAACGATTCTATGATTCTATGACAGTCATACACACATTAGTGTTACATAGTACTTCATTTGGAGATTCACTAGTTGTTATGCAGTATGTATAATAACCTTATCTTTAACCTTATATATTGCTCTAAATGCCTACACACTTCTGGATCCTGTAAATCTCCCCACAGAATGAGTTCGTAGTAAGTAACTGTGAGAGAAGCCATCACTAGAATAAAAAAGCAGAGACTGGAAAAATTAAGTAGTGTCAACTGTAGAAGATTGGCTGTGAGAACATCCAAGGAATTTGAATTTGCAAAAGTCCACAAGAACTGATGAGATTCATCCAACTGTCCTGAGGGAAGTCATGAATTATGCTGCTAAGCCACTATTCATCTTATCTGAGAAGTCATGGCAGTTCAGTGAAGTTCCCCTTAACTAGAAGAGGGGAAAATTAACTCCCATTTTTAAAAAGACATAAAGACACAGGGAGCCACAGGCCAGAAAATCTCATCTTGGTGCCCAGCCAAATCATGGAATAGATACTTCTGGAAACTATGTTAAAATATGTGGAAAAGAGGTGATTGATGAGTGCCAACATAGCTTCAGTAATGGCAAATCATACCTGACAAATTTGGTGGCCCTACAGAACATGGTATACAGTGTAGTCAGATAAGACAAGACACACAGGCATTATCTACCTAGGCTTTTGCGAAGCATTTTAATGTTGCTTCACACAGAATTGTTTTGTATAAAAAGAAGATACATGGACTTGACTGAAGGATAAGAATTTTGCTTGATGGTTGTGATGAACAACAGAATGTCCAGATGGAGACAAGTAACCAGTGGAGTACCTCCAGAATTAGTAACATATTTGTCAGTAATGTGAATGGTAGGGTTGAGTGTACACTCAGTAAACTTATATGGTAAGAATTCCCACGAAAAAAGGCTGAAGTATATTTTAAAATTTTGGATAGAAGTTTAGATATGTAAAATGTATCTATCCAGATAATTTCACTACATTTATCTATTGTAATTCTTTTATATTCTACAGTCATAGAGTATTTGTAGCTGTGAGATGCAAGGATATTGGCCAGACCTTTCTGTAAGTAAAACCAGTTTTTTGTTTTGTTTTGTTTTGTTTTGTTTTTTGTTTGTTTGATTTTTTTACAAGATCTAGTAGTATGTCTGTAAATAAGCAAATAAAATTTATGGCACGATCTTCTTCAGGACTATGCAATAACCTTTCTATATAAACTTTGTTCTAAAGCATAGAATCAAAGAATCATAGAATTATTGGTATTGGAAGGGATCTTTGAGATCATCTAGTTCCAACCCCCGTCCTATAGGCATGGATACCTTCCTTTAGACCAGGTTGCTCAAAGCCCCACCCAGCCTATGTTTCCAGGAAAGGGGCATCCACAGCCCTGTTGGGCAACCTGTTCCAGTGTCTCACCACCCCCACATGAAAGAATTTCCTCCTAATATCTAGTCTAAATCTACCCTCTTCCAGTTTAAAACCATTTACCCTCATCCTGTCACTACCGGCCCTTATAAAAAGTCCCTCCCAGGCTTTTCTGTAGGCCCCCTTCAGGTACCAGAAGGCCTCTATAAGATTTCATCTGAGCCTTGTCTTCTCCAGGTTGAAGAGATCCAGTTCTCAGCCTGTCCTCACAGAGGAGGTTCTCCAGCCCTCTGATCATCTTTGTGGCCCTCCTCTGGACTTGCTTGAACAACTCCATGTCCCTCTTGTGTTGAGGGCCCCAGAACTGGATGCAGTACTCCAGGTGGGGTCTCACGAGAGCAGAGACATGTTAACATTCTGCATATTTGAATATTTTAGCTACCTTGAAAGTTTTATGAGCACTTACTCTGTGTACAAAGATATGTTATGTCTCATACAGACTGAGTTCACTTACTTCTAATAAAGCAATTTATTCTATGCAATCTTGTTGCTATCAGTTGCCCTGTCATATTATCTAGGACTTTTCTTTGTATCTAGTATCACTCAATTTCACTATAAGGAACTCAGCTTTCATTTTTGCTGCTGTTGTTTATTTTGTTTGTTTGCAAGTTTTAAACTGAATTTGTTAAGACTTTTGCAGTAAGTCCAGAATTTGAACTGATCCTTCATTTAAAAATGTGAATTTCTATCCTTCAGAATGAATTTAATAGTGAATTCTAAGAGAATATAGACTTATAATGAATATATCTCTAAACTTTTCTATTTTTCGTATTGGAAACATTTTACTGAGATATTCTATTATATAGATGTTCTTAAATTTTAAATATAGGGTTACTGAAGACTATTTTTTGTTTTATTATTTTTGCTCACTTTTTTGTCCCTTTTGTTTTGTTTTGTTTTGTTTTTCCTCCCTGTGTGTGCTTTGACTGCTGTAGAATTCTCAGCACAATATCATATAGACACATTTGATCTCAGTTGCTATTTAAGAAACTCTACAGATGAATTCAGATTTGAATGCAACACTCTGGACACCAGATGCATAATTTAGCAATCAGATTTGTATTTATTGAAACATAACCTTGACATCTGTTTGCAAAATTTGTTACATTTTATACATATTCTAATATATAGCATTAGATAACTATATGGATTTTATGTTGAAATTCATGTAACCATCTCCCAGTATTAGTAATCACATACATTAATAACAGTTCACTACTGTCTTTATTATGGTCATTAATCAAATCATAAGCATTTGTCTATTGTAAGTTATGAATCGCAGTGTATTTTTTTCCCTTAGTGGACTTAATTCCAGCATTTGCTGTCAGTAATTATTATTCAGAGTTGTCCTTAACATAGGTGGATGTATTTTCCTTAAAGTTTTCTTTTCATGTACAGTTTAAACATTAATGTATAGATTCTGTCTTTGTTTTATTTTCCTCATTTCACCTGAAGAAATACCCACAAGATGCACTTGAATATAGGTTTTCAAAGAGCAACTTGAATTAGACCTTATTTAAATTAAACTTAAACCCATGATTCACAAGAAATACGCAAGGGCAGAGTTAATTCCAAAGTCTTGAACTACAAACTCAAAATCTAACTTTCTTGACATTCAGTATCCTACTTGCATGTCAGCAGATGGTTTCAAACTGTTACAGAGTTTGAATTTCTTTGACATTTGAAGCACTGTGGTCTTTAACATCTGCTGTCCCCTGATAAGTGCTTGACAGCTCATTTCAGAACAGGATACAAAAAATCATAGGAATTTTTTTTCTAGTCTCTACATCTGGGAATAGTCTGACCACAGTGTGTTATACCTTGCAAAGTGTTTTCCACTTTCATACTTTATCCTTTTTATTTTTATTTTTTTTTCCTACTGATTAAGCATCTTCTAACATTTACAATTAAAGCTCTAATCTGTTATAGAAAAAAAATATTTATTTTCACAACGTCTTGTCCTTTTCCAGTGTTCAAAAAGCAGTTAATAAATACAGATATTCTTGGACATGTCTCAGTTATTATGAGCAAATTATTACAGCAATGACTTTGATGGAAGTAAATAATTCTGACAAAAAATAATGTTAGGATACTAGTTAGTGAACCATGGTTTTAATTCTGTCCTAATCCTGTAATTTCTTTTTCTTCTCCTTTTCAATAAACAAGAGGGTGGATCCAAATAATTTAAATTAGGAGATAATTTTTTTAACTGCATTATGTATTCATGGCTCAGTGCAAGAAAATTATGCCAATTCTGATATCTTCAAATTCCCTGGAGAACATTACTATGTGGTTGCCTTAAGGTGGCCTAAGACAGTTCTGCCATCTCCTCACTTGTCTTCACTTACTGATCCGCGTGAAAATTCCCAGCTAGGAATAAATGATTTTTATTTTTTCTTGCCAATCAATGAACTGCTTCAACTCAATACAGGAATTGCATCAGCACTGAAGGTATAACAAGAGATATAGAGAGAATGCATGGCAAGAGATGCTGAGAACAAGATTATATTTAGACTTAGGATTTTAAGCCATAAAATCATGTAATGGATTTCTCCATTATTTTGTATGATTTGGAAAATAATTTTTCTGTTAATGTTTTAGAGCTGTTGAAGGAATTATTTTATAATTTGTGGCATAATAAAAATATTATTTCATTGTAGTTTAGATTTAAAGCAAATTGTATCTGCCACTGTTAAAAACACATAACATTTGAGCTTCACTCTTACCTTAGCTTACTCTAACTTCAGAGACATCAAATGTTTAACATCCAGAAACAAAAAGTCTGAGTTTATAATAAATTTGCAGATTCTTATAATCTGCTGTAGTTTTACTGAATAGGGCTAAAGTCATCTCTAGTTCTGTGCTTGTTCAGCTTACGCACTGCAAAAAAAAGAGTGGAGATGGGCTATAAGATGAGACAGGGAACACTCTTGATAAGTTGTGATGAAGTCTTAGAGATACAGGAGAAATTTGGAATGTGAAGACGGCTCCAAAGCATCAAGTGATGGCAGTTTGCCTAGTGGGGATCATAGAATCACAGGATCTTTAGAGTTGGAAAGGACCTCTGAAGGCCAAAGAGCCCAACTGCCCTGCAGTGAACTGCAAAATTCACAGCTCGATCAGATTGCCCAGGGCCTGATTCAGCCTCACCTTGAAAGTCTCCAGGGATGGGGCATCAACCACATCACTGGGCAGCCTGTTCCAGTGCCTCATCACCATCACTGTAAAACACTTTTTCCTTATGTCTAACCTGTATGTACTCCCTTTGAGCTTGAAACAATTTCCTATTGTTCTATCACCACAAACCCTGCTAAGGAATCTACACTTTTTTCCTGTAGCCCCGATTTAGACTCTGAAAGTCTATCAGGTCACTTTGCAGCCTTTTCTTCTCCAAGATGAACAGCTCTATTTCTCTTAGCCTGTCCTCATAGGAGATGTATTCCATCCCTTGGATCATTTTTGTTGCTTTTCTCTGGACACAGTCCAGCAGGTCTATGTCCCTCCTGTACTGAGTAATTCACATCTGGATGCAGTACTACAGGTGAGGTTTAATCAGTGCAAAGTAGAGGTCCAGGATCACCTCCCTTCCCCTTCTGGCCATGCTGCTTTGGATGCAGCCCAAGATACAGGTTGGCTTTCAAGCTCTGAGGATACACTGCTGTCTCGTGTTCATTTCCTCATCTACCACTACCCCCAGGGCTTTTCAGCAGGGCTATGCTCAATCCTTTCATCCCCCCAGCTTGTACTGAGAATGGGGGTTGTGTTAACTTTCATAGAATCATAGAATCATAGAATCACTAAGGTTGGAAAAGACACACTCGATCATCCAGTAAAATCATTCACCCTTCACCAATTGTCTCAGAGTTATGAAGGGCGATGATTCTTGCTAAACCATGTCCCTCAATCCAACATCCAAATGCTCTTTAAACACCACCAGGCTTGGTGACTCCAACACCTCTCTGTGCAGCCCATTCCAGTGCCTGACCACTCTTTCAGAGAAGTAGTATTTCCTAATGTCCAGCCTGAACCTTCCCTGGTGCAGCTTGAAGACATTCCCTCTAGTCCTATCATTAGTCACACTAGAGAAGAGGCCGACCTCCAGCTCACTACAACCTCCCTTCATGTAGTTATAGAGCAATAACGTCTCCCCTGAGCCTCCTCTTTGCTAGACTGAACAATCCCTGCTCCTTCAGCTGCTCCTCATAAGACCTGTGCTCCAGACCCCTCACCAACTTTGTTGCCCTCCTCTGGACACGCTCCAGGGCCTTGATGTCTTTCTTACAGTGAGGGGCCCAAAATTGGACACAGTTTCTCACACCTTCTATTTCTAGTTTCAAATAAACTAACTAACATAGGAAGATATAAACAAGTATTTTGTGCAATATTTTGCTTATAAAAATACAAATACCTATAATGGAAACAGAAAGACACTTACAGATAATAAACCAGCTACAGTTACATCTATAGTCAAAGCATTTTTTTTTTTTCAGAAGTCAAATATAAGGGAAAAAAATATAGATTGAAACTTATTAGGAAGGTGAAGCATTAAATTATGTTCCACAGTAGTTGGATTACTGGAAAAGAATATGAGAGCTTATCAGGAGTTCTAAACATACAAATTTAAGAAGTTGGGTTTTGTGGAATTTTATGGATATTGAAGAATAAAAGAAGAAAACACAAAGATCAGCATATCTTCTACTTCTCATTACTACCCCAGTCCACAATGTCACCAAATTCATTTAATTAGCTTCCTTTTTTTCTGAAGAAAATTCTTTTCTCTTTCTTTAAACTAATTTTTATGACTTCCATTATATAATAGTTTTCAGTTAAGGCCTTTGATAAATCAATTGTGCTGTATTTGAGCTCATTGTATCCACAGCAGAGTTTTTATCCATAGGCTTTCAATCCTAGTTTATTCAGTTTCTTACATGAGTGAATAAAGTTGACAAACTGCTTCAGTGTTTATTAGTTCATTTCTAAAGCATTCATTTTCTATGAACTATGTTTTGAATATTCAACGTTTTAAAATACAAATATCACAAAAATGTAAGTAAAGTTTTTGAATCCACTTTATTCATTCCTTTTTTTTTTTTTTTTTTTTTTTTTTTCAGGACAATCTCACAAATATAGCAAACTGGAACCTTAAAATTAGAAAACAGCTTTATCACTATTTAAATATTTTCATATAGATGATATAGGATACATTATTTTTTACTAAGTATTTGAACATTTTTTGATAATGAGCTTCAAATCAACAAATCATTAACTACAAAATTAACATTAAGTACATTAACAAACAAACAAACAAACAAACAAACAAACAAAAACCCCTTGATATTGAAGAACTGCAACCATAGGTGAAAAACAAAAACAAAAAGAGTGCAGTCTGAAAACCAATAACTTTTGCTCTTGTGCTCATCTCTTTCTTCTGAAGGCTGGCATACATGCATAGAGAAATGTGGATAAATAGATAAAATGTGGATCTACTCTTCGTGCCCCACCTTTCTTCCCTAATGAATTGCTATGATTGGGAATATTCAGAGAATATCTGTTTTCTCTGCAAATTTCCCCCAAATTTCTCATCTGTCTTTTACACTAAAGAACTTTCTTACCACACATGCATAAGATAGCCTTCTGAAAGTCCATGAAGCTGCATTTTCTCCCTAATGTATTTCTTTCCACACCAGTCCTAAAATGCTACAGTACTCTTGTATTTTAATAGGAATATAGTAAACTGGTAGCAAATGTCACTGTATTAGAATAACACTCTGTCTGATTCATGTAATTTACTTAAGGAACAGAAACCTTTAGTATTTCTAAATGTGAATTAAAATGTCATCATTATTGTCAGGGGGGACATAATAAAATGAATCATTGCGTTGTATATCTAGTAGATACGTTCAAAGTTGTTTGAAATTGTGACATGGCTTAGAACACAAACCTAGTAGTGGTATTCTGCAACAAGACTTTAGACAATCAAAGCTTGCATGTCTTGTCATTTTCTCTTAACATCTAATTTTTTAATTTGAAAATTGAAATGGACAAAATTAATACATTTTTCCAATATGAAAAGCTATCTGTTCTCTAACATAGTCATCTTTTTATCCGAGTAGATTTCTCAGATATGTTTATAAGGTTTAATCCACTCAAATTTTTATCATCATTATTAGTATTAATTGATGTTTACAAAAAGTTTCAAGAAATAATTGTTCTTATCTTTTTTAAATTAACAAGAAATGTATTTATTTATTTGTGTAAATTATACACTTGACTTTCTGAAAACCTCATAGATCCTTCTGAGATTTCATGAATAACACAGGATTTCTTAAATATCTTACAATTATTTAATTGTTTATTAATAATTATAATTATTTAATTAAAAGATTATCTTTTCCTTCTTCAAGTATTAAGGGGAAAGTAGAACTGATACCATACCTCTACCAACATAGAATAATTTAATATACTAGAACGAAACAGAAAAATTATTCTTGGAACCTCTCCTTTTTTCATTTAAAAGAAAGGTAAAAAAATCATACTCCTCTAAATTAGTCTATAAATTGCAGTTATAATTTGCAGTCAAAACTCCCTTCTATCTGTGATAGTTAAGTTGGTGAGAAAAAAAAAAAAAAAAAAAAAAAAAAAAA
>PPHD01028140.1:0-10973 GCA_002909625.1 Bambusicola thoracicus
GCTGTCTCAACCCACCGTGACTGAAGAGTTACCTTTGTAACCACAATGGCTGTAAGGAGCTGCTGTACCTATGGCATTGCCTATGCTTTGGACTGCAGCAAGGCACAGGAACATTCTCTGCAAGTTACTTTCCTTTTGCACATTTCATGCCACTAGATAAAGAGGAAGAAGACATCAAAAGCAATCAGTGCAAAAGGCACCTCATGCCCCCATCTGAAGTCTATTGATTTTTCCAAACATTTCTCAAGTCCCTCTTTCTCAGGCAGATCTAAGCACAGGGCATGTTCTGTGCGACCCTGCACATGTGGCAGATGAACATGATGCCAAGTGGTGGGAAAAGGCAAGTTGCTGCTGGCTCGTAGCTTGCTTCACCTGAGCTTATCAGCAGGGCTGCTATGGGTATGTGCTGCTTGTTGCCCCAGTGCAGAACAGCTACCTGCATTTGTGCACTTACTGCCCAAAACTTTCTGTGCTAATACTTTATTGCTGCTGGAGGGCAGGTAATAGCTGGTGACCAGCAGCTGGAAAATGTGATCCTGTAGGTATTTGAATTAACATCCAAGCATATAAGCCAGGAAATAAGTGGGAGCAGGCCCAGCTGCTCAGCCTTTCCAGAGCAAATCTGAGGTGATAGGTGCACCTGGACGAGCTCTCACAGCCCTCAGTACATGGCCTGCAGCTGCAGGGAAACGTGGCCGTGCTCCCTCAGCTCTGCGTTTTGTGCAGGAGGGGGAGGGCACCCAAAGCCCAGGGAGACTGCAGCTGGAGAGAGAGACCGCTGGGCTGAAGCAGGGGTAACCTGTGCCACTGGCACACTATCTTCCTCAGGGAGCGCTTCACCCTGCTTGAGCTTCCTCATTTCTGCCTCTTTACCCAAATAAATTCTTAATCTGTACTACCATATCCCCATCCCTCCTCTGGGCCTCTGCAACAAGATCTAGATCCCCGTGGACCGCCCTCAAAGTGCTTCGTGACAAAGCACAAAAAATAAAACGTTGCTGAAAGGAAGAAAGAGAAACGGAGTTTTTTAAGCTGTCACTGTTTTCTGCATGGGTGAAAAAGGAGGTAAGAACAGGGTAAAAGAACCTGAAGTCACAGGGCAGGAATTACTGGAAAACAACTCAGTGATCAGCGTTTGCTGGTGTTTGCCAACAAACAAATAAATCACGAGGCCCTACAGGTGACAAAACAAAATGCTCAGCAGTAGCAGTTGCATTTTCTACTCCAACACTCTGCACACTGACACAAAGTCTGGACAGCCTTAGACCAGCCAGACCTCAAGGGAACTCATGCTTTTCTCTGTCTTTCCTACTTTCATGTAACCCAAGAACCATTTACCAACACCTTAGGAGTACACGGGCCTCATGACAGAGTCAAGGTCTGTCCACAGGCCAGAGGACCTTCCTCTACTGGTTGAGGATTCGTTTTTCCACAGGGACCTCACTGCACACAACTGCACACTCATTTCCCTTCATACAGACTTCTCCAATTTAAAGGTCCTCATGGTCAGTGGTCTCTGGTTCAGGGGAGAGATGGAGACTATAACCTGGAAAATCTGAACTGCACCATTCAGTGAAACACTTGGCCTGCTTCAGTGAGGGAGAAGCATGAGGTGGATCAGAGCAACCTGAAACACTGCATAAAGATAAGGAACGATAAAGCTGTTGTGTGCTCAACAGTCACCTCACAGAGCAGCTGTCCTAACGACGGGATTGGATGCTAGCTGATGAGTTGTAAAACTTGTTCCACCTTTATCGTCTGATTCCAGGCTCAGCATCTGCCCAGGGGAATGCCGTGGCTCAGCTGCCTTTCGTTTGTCTTTGTGACCATCATTAACACTGGTTTCCTTGCTGCAATTAATGCTGAGGCGATGCTTGCTCGCCAAGTCCTCTGGCACAAAATCTGCAGTATGAGTCACCCGTGCCCTCATGCCATTACGAGGTATGGAACAGCTCGCACAGGCTATGCCTCTGAGTTGTTTTGGAATTTCATATCCAGCAAAGGACTGTTTATTGCATGCAGCCCAGCAGCTGCCTTCTAGCCCAGCAGACCACCTGGGAAAGCTTGGTGCTCCGGCTGGCATAAGGGAACACTGCACAGAGCTCCCCTCGTGCTGCCCATATTGAACATCAAACAGCTCCTCAGGACAAAGCCTACCGATTCTAATAGCCTTTGGGTTATCTCTTAGATCCAGCAGGAGCTGTTCCACTGCCCCAGCAGCTCAGGCACAGCTGAGTCATAGTTTCATTACCCTTTGGCATGCTCACATGAGCTTCTGCTGCTTCTTTCATCTGTTGCTGGACTCTCTTCCCTAAATTTTCCTGAGCACTGTTGAAAGACTGTAACAGCTATGTGCATTCTCCACATTGCTGCAGCTCAGCTTTGGAAAACCCCTTAAATACACACACCAGGCCCCATGAAATTTGTTTTCCCTGCCTTTCCCAGCAAGTATGCAACCACCGGCCCAAGTTTAACTGCACCCAGCCTGCATGCAGGTGCATTCACCAACGCTGCTCAAAGGTTTTAGTGCTCCACTGCCGCCAATACAACCAGCTGGGGACTGTTATAAAACACACCAGGCTACAGCTGAAGCTCACCTATGTTACAGTGAAGGCACGTAGACTTCAGGAAAGCCAGGTCTGTTGTGTGAATGTATAGAAATCATAAAAATGGAGTAGGACTAAGTTGCCTCGGATAAACTGTATTAGAGATGACCCTAAATCATATGCTTCAGAGTGACTGAAATGTGTTACAAGAGTGTAACCAAGAAAAGGCTGTTGGGGTTGCACTCCGTTCAGAATTAATCACGTTCTGGCAGCAGACGTGGTATTTCACATGAATACTTGTCCTGGATTGTATCACAACATCAAAAAACCCCGCAGGTGACAGGTTTAGTGCAATAACATCAGGTGGATCAGACCCAAGAGCACATTCTTGAGCTATAATGAGCCTAGTTAGAGGACACGACCTTGGAGGGCAGAGCTGAAAACCCCACGTCAATCCTGCAGCTTACTGCACGTGACAGACAGCATGCATGCCAAAAGCTTACATCCAGCTCCACATTTCACAAAAAATGTTTAAGAACCATCTACTCTTTGATATATTGTTTGTACCTAAATGTTGAAAAATCCACATCCCCCAGTTATTGCTGTTGCAGCTTTTGACTGGTATTTACCACTATTGCAAACTCCAGTGCATTAGTAATTCCCAGTGTATAGATTTCTCCCCTTCCACCTTCGTCGCAATCTGAAGCGGTCGCTTTAACAAGGTGAAGTGACCATGATTTTGAGGATTTAGGGCTACTTCTGCAACCTTCTGTGCAGTACAGTGAAGCCTACTGTTGGGAATCTGCTTGTGCACGGGGACTGGACTCAATTCCCAGAGGTCCCTTCCAACCCCTACAGTTCTGTAATACTTAAAGAAACGTTCCTGCACACACGTATATATTGACTCCAAAGCAGTAACATCAACTACACAATGGCATTTAAAGAGAAGGGATGCTAGCTCCTTACAGCAGAGGATGAATTCACCAGGTCCAGGGAAGCCTTAAAGCAGCGTTCTCCACTTCTCAAAGTCAGTACTCACCATTTCTTGCCTACGCAGTAACACTGCCACCTCACAAACACAAGAAAACTGCAGCCAAATTAATTTACAGCAGCAGAGTTAAACATCTACACTTGCATCCCAAGAAAGTCCTCAGTATTAAGTGAACAGCTATGCAATGATAGGCCTACAGGGCAAGGGCCTTTTACAGCCCCTCATGGATTGACCGCACCCAAACTAAAGCCTTTCCTGAAGGTTGCAGGTATCGTCTCCAACTTAAGATCAGCTGCAATGTTCTGCTATCTGGTACCACCAAACAAGTGCATTTAGACTCCATTCCTTCCTGCTGGAGAAACTGTGGTAATCAAGGGAAGAACAGTCAGCAGCATTTCTAGTCACGCTGTATGCATTGTTTGGAACAAGGCTCAGCTGTGGGCCAGGTGAGCTGCAGAAGCCCTCCCTAAACAGAAGCTCCAACAAACTGAAGAGCGAATGTATTTCGAAGCAGCAGCTTATTCATATATCCTTGATTTACATTTGTCAACATCCCACGCAGAGTCAAGAAGCTGAGACATTCAGTTCCTCAGAAGCTTTATTTTCATTCAAGCTACAGAAATAAAGTACCACCTTTAAATTGGTCATCAAACTTTCTGCATATGTATATGGCTCAGGGTGAAATGCACTAAGATAACTACCCTGTACATAGGAAAGAAAAGGCTCCAACAAAACATAGCTCTAGTTCCAAAAATGCCAAACCTTATATGTAAGGTTGGCTTCAACTCTTCGATAGTGTAACAGTAATAGACAAAACATAAGGAAAAAGAGAGAGATCTAAACTATCTACTATAAGCAAAATCCAAGGTTAATTACAGAAAGTCATCCAAAGAAACCTTTCAGAAATAACGGTATTCTACTCTGGAAAATAGAAAAAATAGATGAGTCATTTTTGTTTTTATATGATATATTCACACACACACTTTCAAGTATCATTTCCATTATTATCATACACGGCTAAAAAAAAAAAGAAGTGAAAACCCCATAAGCAGACCATGCCAAAGAAGTCACAGTCTTTATCTGGGGGGGGTCAGCAACAGCTGGAATTCCACACGTTGTAGTGACCAAAAAAGCAGTGACTGGACTCCATAATCTTTACCTTTACTTTAAAACATTTTAGGAAAAAAAAAAAATAGGAAAAGTACAGGCAGTCATAAACCTCACCTACTCGTGTTAAGCTTGTCACAGGCTCAGTACTAGCAGGGGATAAGAAAACTGAGTTTAGCACACAACTGATACCAACAGACTGACTTCAGCTAGGTTGTTTTTACATTTAAGGCATCACACTAAAAGTGCTGGGAAACAAAACAATCATCGTGTTGAGTCACAATTCACATTTAACTCTCTGGACATCAGAATCTGCTTTACTTCTAAACAGGAAGGCTTATGGGGCATCCCATGGCGTTTTGGGAAAATGCCAGGCAGCCACAAAGCATGAGCAGAAGCAGAAATGACCATGGAAAGGAATTATATGGAAAGGAATTTAAGTGCTATTAAAGGCTTTGTTGCAGAGCTAGTAGATGCCTGCAAACAAGTTCTGGCAGAATACAAAACTTCCACAGATAAAGGGCAGAGATTCCGTTCAAGCAGCTACACTGTAGAGATCAAAACGCAAAGTCTTCAAATTTCAGCAGCTTCTGGAGCTTTGAAATGGTAATGGGGAGGTTCAGCAGGTGCGTTGGATAGCAGATTGCATTGCACAGCTAAGACTGGTTGGTTCCACAGCTTGCACTCCTGCTCGCCTAACTGGGATAGACTCTTGAAACAAAATGGTCAGGACTATTGTGATGTCGCTTTCAGATAACTGGTAGCTGAGATGGGGACGTGGAGAGTATAGCTGTAGTGGAGAATGTCAACAAGTCATCAAAGCCAAGTCCTGCCACACAGCCTCAGTTCCCAAAAATGAAGACGTCTTGCTGAATATGAGAAGGCACGCATTCTCCATCAGAACTCTGCGAGACCTAATTAAAAGCTATTCACTGAAAATTGTAGAAACCATTGACTGTTCTTAAGAGGGTAATGGATTCACATAAGGAAAACATCTAAAACTAAGGACCAGGCAGCCTGAAAGCTCTATGAGTCTCACCAGCAGGCTCAACCACATTGTTTAGTTCTCGCCAGTGCAGGATGTCGTTTAAAAACCTAGTTTTAAAACCATCGGGTCCAGACTCATATGTAAAGCTTCTTATAAACAAGGTTGGTTACATATACCAAAGATGACCCACATCACTTTACTAGGTTCAAACCTAATGTTTTTGCTTTTATTAAAGGTCCCATGCAGTATTTTTCTCAGCCTTTGTGTAGGACAAGATATTCTGTGACATAGAAGTTTTAAGCTCAGTTTAAGCTCTGCTAAAAAAAAAAAAACACGACTCCAAATTCCCACAACGTGATCAACTCAGTAAAAAATTAGTTTTCCTGAGCTAGAGACAGTCTGAAACAAGACAGTGAAGCTACAAACGGACAAGAAAGGGATAATGAAAAACACTGCCTATTCCAAGACTTACAGGAGACCCAGAAGCTGTTGATTCATATGTACTCCTGATCTTTAATCCCTTCTTCCCAGGCTGTATCTTGGCACATTCATGCACCTCTTTGAACACAGTCATATTTTTTTTTTTTTCCTTTCCTTGCTTTGCTGGTTTTGTACCATATAAAAACACTTCAAAATTGACACTTCAGACATTTATTGTCCAGTCTTCTCAGGCTTACTGAAACACATTTAGGTAAATGGTTAGCTGTTGTCAGAGTTTAATGACATTAAATACTTTGTACAAAACTAGTTATTTAAACAGATTTTAGTGTCCACTGCGTCTCGTTCTATAAGGCAGTGGCTGTTTTATTAATACACAGAATGGACAGCTCTCAGGTTTCTCCCATGGTATCCTGTAAGAATACAGACTACACCATCATAACAACATTATGCAGCACAAAACAATTGGCAAGTTTGAGAGAATGAGGTTCATGGTCACTTATTACTTTCTGGCAAGAAATCACAGGCATAGGTTAGATATTTGATAAAGTAAATATGTAATTTAATTTTCACTCGAGTCTCCTAGAAACACAGCAATTGATATTTCAGCAATGAAAAGCTTCAAGTCAAACTACTGCAAATTTTCAAACTATGGTGCAAGTCAGTTGGCTTCTTAAGTAGGCTCAGGCTCAGAAATTTGAGACCACACTGAAAATACCATCAGTCACCTTCCTAGGTGAGCAAATGCAGCTACCCTGGACAATATTCAATTCAGTCTTGTAGTGAAATTAAACAAAAACAACACTATATCCTTCTCACAAGAGCATTCAATTGAAACTTGCAGCTCTTCATAGATGGACAGTGCTACCTACATTTTTGAATTAGAATTAGCCTAGATCCAGTGCTCCCAAATTACGTGTACCTAAACACTCTAATGTTACCACTCAAGAAACTGATTCACCTTAACCTTTCCATGCATGCAAGTCTTACTTATTTAGGATAAATACTAGCTTATCAGGAAGTGTCAAAGCTATTATAAATTTTACTCATCTTTTGGGTTACGATACAGAACAGAAATGGTTTAAAGAGACTTAATTTGAGCTTACTTTAATTGAAAAGATGACTACTGAAGTAGTAAGTCTGAAAACAGGTAGAGATTACTATATTCTATGAATGGCCCTATAAAACAAACTCATCTCGCTCTACAATCCTGCTGAATCAGGGCAGGCAAACAGTCACAACAGCATCTACAGAAACCAGCATACAAACAGCCTAACGGTGCTCCCCACCTTCAACGCCCATCCTAGTTAATGACCAATACTGAAGGCATAGTATCATTAGATGTCATGAGATACAGAAACCTGCTATGTAAGTGTTTCTCTTTAGATAGATTCAGAAGCTAATGTAATGTCTTTTTGGTATTATCTAATGCACTACTTTCTTATAAAATGTGCAAGAAAGTGTTTAAGTCTACCTACGCATGTAGAAATACTTAATCAGAGGCAGACCAAAAAGCCTAACTCAACTAAAGCTTCATCACCAGTGAGTGACTAAACTTGCTTTAAGGAATTTAACTCGAGACCAGCAAACCAATACACATCTGCCTTTAAGTTTAGAGCTATATAGTCCTGTTAAGATCCTAAAGGACTAAAAATTAAGAACACCACAATACGGATTTGCTGTATGCTCTACTTTTATACAGAAAAAGGTTCTAGCATTGTACTCAAAATGAGAACCGAACTCAGTGGCCTTCTCCAAAATTCTCTCCTAATCCTGCACATCAAACTAACCTGCAGCTCCCACAGGAACTTTCAGACCAAAGTTTTGTTTCACAGTAAAACATGCAAAACAGACTGTCTAGTTCCTCATACATTTGTTTTGTTGCCTTTTCTCTAGTGCTCTTTCATTTCACACAGCAATTACATACGTATAATAGAACCATTCACTTCAGAGCTTCTACTGTAACTGCCACCTGAAACCAGATGGCCTCTTAAGTACCTTCAAATTTCCTGGTATGCACCAAAGTCAAAAGAGAAACTGTGCAAACCAACATCAGTTAGACCAACCACTAAGAGAAAACAGTAGCCACATCAATATAACTTCACTTTCATTTAGGGTGCTATCTAATGGATTCAGTAAAAGTTTCAATAAACCATAGCTCCAGACTCATCTTTCTTGGAAGACACTACAAGAGAAGCCACAGCAGAGACTGCCTTGTCACAAGAAGTACAAATACTTGCTGTGCAGATGGAGAAATAAAAGGACAAATCTAGTTGTCTAAAAGACAATTCACTGTACACATTTTATTTACAGTTTTGTACACTGTCTTAATATGAATGGGACCGCTTTTCTACTTGAGCCATTTTAACCAAAGCAAAATAACCTAAGTAATACAAAGTGTTAAAATACAGCATAAGATACAAAAACAGACATACTATTTCTAGTAAGGAATGTAAATTATGGTGTTACATTAAAAAAAACCACAATTATGATTAGGAAATCACACAAACAGATCACTGAATTTGACTGAAATGCATAAATTTGTATCAAAGCTTCGATGTTACAAAAAACAAAAAATTACCAAAGAATGCACAAAATTAATGTTTATTCCACCTTTGTCATATTCCCAGATTCTTCACCAATGTTACATGAGCAAAAACAACTGAAATCAATATATCACTAATGTTATCAAATAGGGAAAACAAATAAATTAATCTAGCAGCCATCAGCATAGGTTACAGCAAAGGTGATGCTGTATAAAAAAATTGCTAGAAAACTGTATGCACCATACTCTTTTCCAAACCAGCAAAATGTTACTGCATACAATGCAAATGTAAAACAGAGTAATTTCCTGCAGGTACAGAAATGCAACTTTTCTGAATACTGTGGATAAACAAACGTTTTTTTGTAATAGTAATATTTCTACCAAGCTATTACAGAGTGGGCCAGGAAAACATTTATGACTCAGGGGGGTGTACTAAAATTCTGATTGGTAATGGTTACTTCAGCCAAAATAGAAAAAAAAAAAATGAACACAGAAGTACAAGACAAAGGCGAATGAGACTTCTCACAAATCTTAGCAACATTTAGATGGAAATCAAATTTTAATGTAGTCCACTCTGCTTTTGAAGAGGCTTTGGTTCAGCTCCCAAATCTCGATTGCTTGACGCAGTCTCCTATGAAAGAATACTCAGAAGGTGTCTTCTTAAACAACAAACCTATTTTTAGTGGTGGAGCCGCTCTTAGTAGCTGTGTCTGCATGGGACTGATAACCAATCACTATCTTTGGAGGAAGTCCTAATCTTTCCTTGTATACTCTCCTGGAGAAGAGAAACAGAAGAATAATTTAAGCAAAGCTCTTCAAAAGGAATCAGTAGCAGGATAGCTGCATTTCAGATCTTCTGCCATTTCCATGCAAACAGTTTTTAACTAAAAGAATTCATTTAGTTGCCTCACTAACTGAAATGGCTTAGAAAGTTTCTCGGGTACAAGTAAGGGACTTTAAACATGAATTTTCTCGCTTGTTGCATCAAAAAAAAAAAATCTGTGCAAAATTCTTGTCGAAAAATAATGTACATAACTGTAAAACACTGATTCTACTGCATTCATGTGAATCTCACCACACTTGTCAGCTGAACTGACTTGCAGTCCTTTCTTTGAAAACTTATGGAAAGCAGGACCCACTGCCCCCAGTTCACTGAAGTAGTGGCACAGACACCTACCAAACCAAAGCTTTAGGAAAATCTCAGCTTAAAAGTTTTCACAAGTCGTCGTTATCCCTCCCTAGGTAACTTTGAAACATCAGTGTCACAGCAAACAGAATCCATGGGCTTTAGCAATACTTGTTAAATAGCAGACTAAATGTATTCTCCTTAAGGAAGATAGCTATTGTTGTTCTAACACACCATTTTATGTGTCAGATCCATGAAATCCAGAATTTGGTTTGTATGTAAACAGACAAAAAGAAAACCATCTGTAATTTTGCAGTGGATTACTATCCAGCTCTTATCAAATATAAGAACGTCCTGGTGAGCTTCGTCTCCCATGTCCAAGCATCCTTTTCCCAAGAACAAGCTTACCAATGCTCCATTGTTAGTGACCAGCCAGCTTTACAAACTGGCATGCTGCAGCAGAATTTACACTATTTACAGAAACTACTTACAATACCTCATTATGGAACTAAAAGCTCCTGCCAAGATCTGTGTTGAACTCTTGATTATTTCTATACTATAACAAATAGAGTACAGTAGTTCAGTGAAGTTGCTGACACGAGACCACGAAAAACTAAACAGTAAAGCAAACAACTTTATAGCGAGTTACTTGAAGTTGGGATACAGCCCTGCTCAGATTACATTTGCCAAAAGCGCGCTGTTTAAATTAACTAC
Organism: Bambusicola thoracicus; assembly: GCA_002909625.1. Classification (NCBI taxonomy): domain Eukaryota; kingdom Metazoa; phylum Chordata; class Aves; order Galliformes; family Phasianidae; genus Bambusicola; species Bambusicola thoracicus. The sequence goes on from PPHD01028140.1 coordinate 10,456, forward strand.
CTTTAAATGCATTGTTACACTTCACATTCATTTGAGAAACAAATCACATTACTTACCCTATATGCGTAACAGCATCCCTGTTTTCACATTCAGTTGTCCATATTGCTATTTTATCACCTTTAGTTCTAACATTAACAACAGCACCACATACATCATCGCTGTAGTCATCAAATGACTCCCCAATAAGGCACAGCAGCTACAAAATAAACATTAACAATTAAAGCAGCAGTTCAAAATCAGAATCCTGCTCCACAGACCGAACACTAAGAACACTATGTTTTACTGCTTATAGCCACTAGCCATACAGCAGCTGTATTCTGTTGTGTCTTATCAAAGTTCCAAGAGATTGTAAACTCAGTTGGCAGTAGCATCGCCCTTAAGTTTGTCTCTTCTGTTTTCACAGATGCAAGTTCTGACAGATGGTCACTTATGTCTCCCTCTCAGTTCTCAATCCGAATAGGTGCAAGAATTAAAGGAATTTATTTTTCTTTATGAAGCACACAGACTGACAAATGGGA
>PPHD01028141.1:0-10972 GCA_002909625.1 Bambusicola thoracicus
CCCGTTCCAGCATCTCACCACTCTCCTTGTAAAGAACTTCCCCCTAACATCCAACCTAAATCTTCCCTCTTTCAACTTAAAACCATTCCCCCTTGTCCTGCTGTTATCACCATTTGATGTCTTCACAGTATGTTCAAACTATTGCTGACATCTACATGTCAAGAATTGAAGTAGACAAGACAGTGACAATCAGCCTCTCTTCTTAGTTAGATTTGCTTTTCCTACTGCCATTGTCATGAGTCATCTTTCTAGAGTACTGCCCGACAGTCTCCTTGGCTTCAGATGATATAATTTATTGAAAATTCTTTGCTTATTTTTTTCTCTTAAAATTTCACATCATTTCATCGAGATAGTTCATATTAAATTCCTTGTACATTTGGTCATAATTTACATATTTATATTCTTCCAATCTTATAATATCTTCTTTTTTTTTTTCACATTTCCTTAACTATCTCTGCTAATGCTCTCCTAGTTTATCCAACGTTTGAGCATACAGGCAATTCCAGGACATCCCTATCTAAAACCTACAGAATGGCACAACATTAATTCAAATTGAAATTACAATAAATTGCACCCTAAATGATAGAGATAGCAAAATACTAAAATCACAGGATTATTAAGTTTGGAAAAGACCTCTAAGATCACCTTCCCCACTGTGCCCACTAATCATATCCTTCAGTGCCACATCTCCACATTTCTTGAACATCTCCTGGGATTGTGAATTCACCACTTCCCTGGACAGCCCATTCCAATGCTTTACCAATCCTTTGGAGAATAAATTTTTCCTAAAATCCAACCTGAACCTATCCTTGAGGCCATTACCTCTCTAATTTATCACCATTTACCCAGGAGAAGAAATTGGTCCCTACATTACTCCAACCTCATTTCAGGTAAGGGTAGAGAGCTTCCAGGACTCAGGGAGTCATTTGGCATAGTGGCGGGCAAGAAAGAAGACTGTTTTCCATCTGCAGGTGCTGATACAGAGAGAGGCTTTTTGACAGATTCCAACTGGACAAGCTTGTGCCTTGCCTATCCCCAAAAAGAAAGGTCCAGATCTGTGGGATACAAGAAGATAATTCTCTTTTCCTCTGAGTTGATACTGATACCCTGCTCTGCTGTTAAGGAGCATGAATTAGACACTCTGTCAGCATCTCTGGTGCCCTCATGACCACTGGGATCCAGTCATGCATCATCTGCAGGGCCCATGCCAACCTTCAGGCCCAGCACCTGGACTGTTCTTGCTGCTGATCCCAGAGTGCTGGTGGGTGAACATCACCTTGGACCTGATGGCTTCTGGCAAAGTTCTGTTCACATGGCTACCGAAAGGCTCTGGTAAGCCAAGCTAACTGACTCGGTTATGGCAGACAAAAGCTTGACATGGGTGCAGGGACTTGCAGGGCTGGTCCCCACCTCTTGAAACCAGCTGCCATATTGTGATGCCGAGCATTGCCTTGAGGAAATGGGAGAAGCTCTGACATTAAACTGATATTAATTTGCTTCTGTGTACTCTCTTCAGGATTGGTAAATGTTATGCAGATGGCAAGGGTTTCCTTGTTTTTGTTTTAATAAATACAGAAACACCCCTACGTTCTGGGAAGCTGAGCAGTGGCAGTAGAGTGCCTATTGGCTAACTTAGCAGAGTTTAATGAAACAGAACAACGATATGCCGTCTGTTGTTTTGGTTCTCAAATCAAATTTCTCCTTATGTTATCTGAAGTGATAATAATTATGATATATATTGAGATGTATCATAATTTTTGAAGAGGCAGGGGGGAGAACAAAAGAAACAGCATCACAAGATGGAATGCCTCTCTTCAAAGATGGCCAGAAATCAGAAATAATAAAGGCAGTCAGACTGAATTTCATCCAGTTTCTTACTGCTAGAAGGAGGGCATAGTAAGCTGGGCTGCAGTATACACAGGAGAATTTTTCCAGGGCACTCCCCTTGCAGTGTTTTGGCAGGTGGTGAGTAGATGTTCCATATTCAATAGAGAAACACTGCAATTTTATGTATTGTAATCAGTGATGGCCAGTGTATACTCTGGAAGATCAAGGAAGGGGGCTAGTACATGGTAATCTAACTTATAATGCAATTTTGCAATTAGTGTTATTTTATAGGAACGTAGGCTATGGACTTCTGGGGTTCTTCCAGAAGGGTATCTGCATACTCCTACCTCTAGCCATGACTTAGCAGCTCAGGAGCTGGCTAACTGGGACATACGACATAAAGTGATATAATATATCATTATATTGATGACTTAATGCTGACCTCTGCATCTCTATCAACAACGGAGAATGCAGTAGGCTCTTCTTCATTGGAGAAAGGATGGGCCATCAGTCCTCAGCAGGTACAAGGACCAGGATTACCCGTCAAATTTTTGGGTGTTATTGGGTCAGGTAAGACCAAAGTTCTACCTAATGTGGCTATCGAGTAGCAGTGAAACAGGTACAGGCATTAGGCATTTTTAACACCACTCTCCCTGACACCCCTCAGGCCCCATCTGTCCCTGCTGGAAAGGCTCCCACAAAGCCCTGCAGGGAGCCCCAAAGGCATCGCTCAGCCCCTTCACAGTGGCTGCTCTCTAGAGTAGAGCTGGCAGAGGGCAGCTCTCACACAGAGCTCTGCACAACAGCAGTTTACTGCAGCATGCCCTGGCAGCAGGGCTCAGTCTTCCGGAGGCCCAGCCTCCAGCCATCCCTCCAGCAGTTCTCAGGCTGGGAGCTGCCATCATCTGGAGAGCTGCTTAGTGCTGGCACTCTTATTCCTCTGTTTCATTATGCAGCTGCTGGTGAAAGTCCTATGCAGAACGCGAAGTGCCATCCTGATAATGATGGGCCACTGGCAAAGGGATGGAAAAATGTAGGTGAGGGATAAGGTGGGCACCAGACAAGGCTCTGTCTACACCCTGCACCATGGCATTCCTCTGGGAGTAGTGGCCTGGACTGGGCACAGCCATGGCACAGAATGCTGCCAGCCTCCATACCTGTTCCTAGGCCAGCCGGGCACTGCAGACCCTCCATGGGACAGCTCTGCACTCAGGGACATACCTGAGCCATCCTCTGACATACCTCTGGCACATCTCTGAAGCACCTGGAGCTCCATGCACTGCATCTGGCCTCTGAGGAAACCTGCACGGGGAGAGCAAAACGTCAGCACTGTGAGCCCTGCCTGGCAATGCTCTGGGTGTTGATGTCCTAGAGAAGAGGGATATGTGTCATGAGGCGGTGCTGCTGGAAGAGGCCTCCAGCGCCACAGGAAAGACCCAATGCCAAAGACCACACAGGGCAGCCCTGCTCTCCAGTTCTGCCTCTCTCTGCTCTGCTGGGAGTAGCAAAGAGGATGCTATACGTCCACAGGTGTCCACCTACTGCCATATCCTGGTGCTGAGCATTGCCCTTGATAACTGGCAGCAAATTCAGAGCCTGTCAGCAAACTGACATTCCGTCTAGGGAAGGTTTGTTGTTTTTTTTTCCTAGATAAGCAGGACATCTGGAGCCTATAAAGCAGAGTCTCAACATTCAGCGAGCCTTAAAGAGGTATAGTGTACCCTGCTAGGGCTGATAATAGAGGCACCATAACAAGGTCAACGTGATAATAAGAAACTTAGTCAACAGCCACTATTTTTTGGAAATACATTCTTGACCAAATGTGAGGCCAGTCCTTTTGTCTGGATAATACCTCTCAGTGGAACCTCATAACCAAAGACACCCTTGCAACAACCCCATATTAACATGGTGCATGTGTTTTACTAGATTTTAGTATACATAGATATTCTAGAAATTAGACATGCACTTCGTAGCAAAGTTGTGTGGTATTAACATGTTCAAATGTATAAAATCTGTATGCTTTACATCCTGTGTGTACATGCTAGGAGGAGAGATCCTGCGTGCATGAAAACATAATGCTGGCTTTCTAACCTGTCATTTTTGCTGGAGAGTTTTTATTTCAGTCACTCCCTGGGGATGTGGACAAGCTCTGCTGTAGACCCCACAGCACAGGCTCTACCTCTTGGAAAACACATAGAGGCTGCTGCTGGCAGAGTGCACAGTTTGGGTACATGTGTAGATCCATCCTGTTTGGCCAGCAGGTGCATGCCAGGGTGTAGCTGCCAGAGGCATTGCCTGCCTTGGGAGAGGCAGCAAGGATGGCAGAGGTTATCCTCCTCCCATGGGGAGGCTGCTGCTGGGCTGCGTCTGCTGAGCTCCATACTGTCAACCTGCAAGAGAAGCCGAGGATAAACGCAAAGTTAGCAGGGTGCCTTTCTCTCACACTCCATGCATCCCTGCTGGAAAGGCTCCTGCAAGGGACACTGAGACTGTAAAAGAGCTCTAAGGTCATCTAGTCCAACCATCATCTAATCTGCACCAGTAGCGATCACTAAGCCACATCCCTCAGTGCCACATCTACACTGTTCACCTACATGAATATGTTCAGGGACAATGACTCCACCAGTTCTCTGGGAAGCCTGCGCCTGTGCCAGCACCCACCTTGCCACAGCATTCCTTCAGGTAATTGTAGAGGGCAATAAGGTCTCCTCTGGGCCATCTCTTCTCTAGACTGAATAATCCCCATTCCTTCAGCTCCCCATAAGATTTGTGCTCCAGACCACTGACAGCTTCATCGCCCCTCTCTGAACACACTCCAGACCTTCGATGTCTTTCTTGAGGGGTCCAGAACTGAACACAATACTCAAGGTGTTGTCAAACAAGTGCCAAGTACCGGGAGATGATTACCTCCCTGCTCATGTTGGCAACTCTATTTCTGACACAGGCCAGGGTGCAGCTGTCCTTCTTGGCCACCTGGGCACACTGCTGGCTCATGTTCAGCCAGCTGCCCACTAAATAAAACCCCAAATCCTTTTCCTTTGTGCAGCTTTAAGCTACTCTGCTCCAAGCCTATAGCATTGTAAGGGGTTGTTGTTACCAACATGCAGGATCTGGTACTTGGTCTTGTAAAGCTCTCATGCCTGGACTTGGCCCATTGATCAGTCCATTCCAGATCCTGTGTTCAAGGACACCAGCACATGCTTCCAATTTGGTGTCATATGTACATTTACTGAGGGTGCACTCAATCCCCTCATCCAGATTAGTAATAAAGATTAAACAGGACCAGCCTGCATTTTAAGCTATCTTTGCTTTGAGTGATGGGCTGGAGTAGAGATCTACCTGAGCCCCTTCCAAACCAATCATAATATTACAGTATGGGCAATCAGTGAAGAGGACCTCTAAGTGAACAGATCATGTGTCTAAAGAATAAAAATAGCTTTGGGCAGCACAAGTAATGTTTCTGTACGTTACTTTCAGAGTTCCTCAGTGGCAGGGAGGGAAATTGCATGTAAGATGAGAAGTTACATAGAGCTCCTTGTAGCGCACGTATAGCTCATTTAATGAATAAATGAATAAACAGTCATCATGCTTTTTTCTCTTTTGAACCAGTACTGTGACTGTGAGATAGATGAAATACAACGTTGATAACTCCAGAAACCAATTATGGTAGATGATTGTAACACTGCATCTGCAGCTATGCCTAATTTGCTCTTATTGCTGTAGCTAATGAGGTAGATGAGAAAATAATGTCCATATGTGCATGTGAACATATGTTTTTATTTAGTAGCAATAGCAGAAATCATGATACAGACTAAAAAAATAAAGGCATATCTGGTAAAAAAAAGAAATGATGTGATGAAGAACATGAAAGGAAGGAGGATATACCTCCTTCCTCGGTAGTAGGAACAGTCCAGGAAAAGGTAGCGCACACATCTAAGCAACAAGAGCATTTGTGTAGGATCAGAATCTCGGGTAAATGCTGGTGGTCCCCTGTGTCCAATTAGCTGTGGCAGCCCATCACTGGCCTATTTTTGGTTTTATTTTTAAACACAGTCCAGAGTAACTGTAAGTAGTGCAGTTCAAGTCTTCCAACCACAGGTTTTGTCTCCCATCCTTTCACTGTGTCTCTTTTGTCTTTCAAGACTTTCAAGGCCAGGCTGGATCAGGCCCTGGGCAACCTGATCTAACTGTGGTGTCCCTGTTCCATGCAGAGTAGATGGCCTTCTGAGGTCCCTTCCACCTCTAAGGATTCTATGATTCTATGACTCTGTGACTCACTGGGAAACATTCAGTAAAAGCTAGATATTCTGGATGTTTTTGCTTTCCAGCATATCAGGTCTGTGTCAGCTGATCATACAGCATTGTATTTTCTAGACTCAGCACAATAGGGGTGAAAGGAGAACACCAAGAGGAGACCTATCCTTTTTACAAGGTGCAGTTTCCTCATCAAAGTGTGAGATAAGACTTGGTGGAAAGTGGTTTAGCACCTAACTAGGAGTTAACTCAGAAGTACTTCATGTTGACACCACTTGGACTCCATCCTGTGATGGACATTTGTCAGACTTCAATTTAAAAGCAGATTTGCTCCTTTTCTGTCATTCAGACTGTTTGAATTCTTTCTGTACTGCTGCTGTACTAACAGAGGCTTAAAGGTGCTGGATACTTATCATAGAATCACAGAATCATCATGCTTGGAAAAGACATCTGAGATCATCTAGTCCACTCCCAACACATCCCCACCATGCCCACTAACCGTGTCCCTCAGTACCGCATCCACACGTTCCTTGAACACCTCCAGGGATGGTGACTCCAGAACCTACCTGGGCATCCTGTATCAGTGCCCTATGACTCTTTCTGAAAATAAATTACATTCTTAGGAGCATGATAAGTCCCTAAACGCCTACTAGAACTGGCACAGGCACTGAATCTGTGCCATCTAACTTTGTTTTACTGTATGTCTTCCACTGGCCTTTTCTTGGAAAATTTCTGAAGTCTTGCTTTTCCACACCTGTCTTGTTAGGTTCTAGTGATCAGTAAGGATTTGTCTTTAACTTCCACTCCCAAATGGACTGTTCTCCCTCATCCTCTTTAGAAAAGCCTCTTCGGAGGCAGACACTATCTGCAAAGAAGTGAACTGTACCCTTGATTCCACATGGCATTCCTTAATGTCTGTGTTTTCCTGCCACCTGACAGATGAGGAAGGTTAACACCACTGTTGTAGAGTAAGAGGACTGTACCTCCATTCATCTTCCCCAACCTCTTGTTTTATCTTTGGTGGGAGGAAAATACGGGGAACTTATTTCCATTCTCACATGCTTGCAAGACCACTAAGCACCACACACAGACATCAGCTGAGAGGACTGCGTTGTCACTGAACATAGCACATCAGGTTTTATGGGCTGCGCTCCATTTCACACTGGTAGAGAACATGGAAAACCAGGGTTATTTATACTTCCTTATTCTCTGCCAAGAGACTTGCTCTACAAACATTTGAGCTTGCTGGGAGGAATAAAATAGCTTTTGGTAGCTCTTTTCGCTATGAACTCTCTGGTCTACTGCAGCCTTCATCCTCTTTTTATTCATGGGTTTGGGTCGTGAGTGCAGATGGTCACTTAAGTGCCTCATAAACCTGTCTAAAATTTTTCGACTTGAGCTTTATATGGGGTGGATTAAGAAGAGCTTTGCATGAGCGAGGTGCATTTTTACAAGTCATCTATGCTTTATTAAAGTCCTTCTTTGTTGAAATAATAGAGCACTATGGAAGAAAGAGAACAGCAAAAATTACAGCCCTGATTTAACCATAAAGGCCACAGATACAAGGCACTGCCTAAAACTCCCCATGCACACCTGATGGCTTGGGTAGATAATTATAGATAATTACAGTGTATTCTGGCAGAACAAGTACTAATTCTTTACCTTGGAATTCCTCAGCTAGGAACTGCCTAGAAGAGAAACGAATTACCTGTGTGCTTTTGGTGAGCAGATGTTTGACTGTTCTTTGACAAGATGTTCTTGATAGTTCTAAGCATAGGGCTGGCTGACACTTAGCTCTTCAGTAACACCTGAAGCATGCAAGAGCCCATCTGAATTTCAGATATACAGCATAGCATAAAGCACAGAAATGGCAGAACACTTATCAAACAGATTTGCCTTTTGTTTGTTTGTTTTGTTCTTCCATTACCTTCTTTGTTACAAGCTTGAAAATCCAGGTAGAAGCACCCTGACTGGGAGAAGAAACATTTTTAGACCTCAAGTTGTTATTATAATTTTGAAAGAATTCTTCTCTGCAGCTGTCCCAGAAAGCCAAGAAGCAGCATTATGTTGGCAGAGGCAGATGCACCAATACCATGTTGTCATTGGAAAAGGTGACTCCGGAAATTTGCTTATTAAGTAATATGCATAGAAAATGAATTAAACTTTTTAAAGCAGTAACTCACTTTTGAGAATGGAAAGAAATCATAAACATGGTAGAAGAGTGATTTCAGAGAGCATATCTGTATGTTTCCTCTTAAGGTATTATTTTCAGTGGTGAAGGAAAAAATTACTGTTTGCCTTTGCTAGCTTGAAGTCTTCAATGAAAATGGAAACTTAATCTTTTTCTGCCCACAGGCAGGAATAGCTATCCTGTGTGTGGAACTTTCCTTCATGGGTGCTGAGTACTTTTTGATAGAAAAAATAAGAAAGAAAGATCAAAGCGTGATCTAAAATACAGGTTAAATTCTATCTCTGAGAAAAGATACTGACTGTACAAATGCACGGTGTTCTTAACACGTATGATTCCCGTGCAAGGATATACAGTGCTGGATTTGCATCTGTGCCTAAGAGTGATTTGTGTCACTGACCACAGAAAAAAAAAGGACAAACTGACAGCTCAGGAGCTGAGGTTGTCTGAAGATCTCCATTTTTAGGTTCTACAGCTTTGCTGGCTGATCTGTGGCAGCTCATTTAATATCTCTGCATGCACACATATATTTACATAAGCATGCTATGAATAAAAAATATACAGTTACTTACAGGTGAACACTGACAAAGTATACCTAATGCATCATAATGAAAGTGCATTTCCTGTAATCTTGACATTTTGTTTTACTTAATGTTATTCTGTATGTCAACAGCACATACAGACTCTGAGAGAAGACAGAAATGCATAGGCAGGGTCAGTTTACAGAACTGGCCAGCTTTGCAAAAGACAGTATTGCAAGCACAAATCAAGGCAAAAAGAGAAAGAAAAAAAGCCTCTTAACCAGTCACAGCTATTACTGTGCCGCTATGCTACTGTACATATGCTGAAATAAGTAGGGTCTTTTTCTTTTCTTTAGCAAGGCATATTGATTATCAAGTGACAAGCTTATTTCCTGAACTCATTTGGGAATATTTAGTTGTGTTCTTAATGTATGTTCATTTTCAAAGTACCACCTTGGCTTCAGGTTGCAGTTAGGACGTGGTGGTCTGTAGAAGGGAGATAGTCAGTAGTCCACAGCTGCAGTAAGGTAGAGGGCTACCAGGGAATCACAGACCTACTGCTGTAAAGATGGTTTGCTGTCAGTTGTGCTCTAACAATTCAACCTTTTTTTTTACTACACTTTTAGGGCCTTTTGGAGATAATTTAGAATTAGGTTTTAAGGTAAGGGCCCACGTAGTGTGCTTTTATTCCTAACACAGATTTTAACCCCTCACCTAATAATTTCTGTACTAGACTCATAACCCTTGTTTGTGCTGCAGTATCTCTCTCAGCAAGACAACACTGACTTCAAAAACGTCAAAAGATATGCAATTATTTGCTGAGCACCACCAAGAGCAAGATATGAATTGCAAAATGAACCCTGCTCTTTCAAGAAGGAAACTCAGCATATCTTAGCCTCGGCTGAACATATTGCAGCAGTCTATTTCTGCATCTGAAAAGCCCAAGGAAAACAACTGGATTGATCAGGCTTGCACATAAGAACGGGAGAAACAGACTGCGCTCAAGATGCTATTTTTTGCTGCCATTTCCAAGGTCCTAGAAGTGGCTGCGTGTATAAACACGGCTGCTTGTCGTAGATCACTCCTGTGTAATGAGGCAAGCAGCACATGGTGCTGTACAAATTTAGAATGTGCCAAGATGAAGGAACCGGCACCAACACATAAGCACAAAGCTAGTCATGCGGAAGATTACCCAACAGTACTAACTGGGAGCTTAAATATGAACCCTTTTTATTTAATAACAGTTTGTGGTTTCTGTTTACTTCAGCGTTGCTATTTGCTTATTTATCTTAACTATGGTAAATGCTGATGACGGGAAAAAAATCTGAAGGGTGGGCTCGTTATGCAGGGACCACTCTAAAGCTGTAACACAAGCTAAACAAGGCAACTCCCCTCATAGGTAGAATTAACAGGGCTGCTGATTAAAATGCAATCAAAATGGGCAAATTGTGAACAAGCTCCAGATGAAGCAGAAGATGCGAGCAGTATCCTTCATATTTTTGCAACAATCCATGAGGGTGCTAAATTAGCAAGCTACAGGGCTGGGGTTTATGGGTGTTTTTCTCATTTGGAGGCGTAAGCAGTTTGCACTGCAGGATTTGAGTCTGTCTTCTCAGAAAGAGAAACAACATGAGGAAAACCTCACTACCATCCTCTCTAAAAGCACTCGTCTCTTTCTCTCAAATTCACTTGCTGTAAAACATCTCTTTTCTTGTTTCTACCACTCTATTATTTCAAATGGAAACTTTCATTCCAAACATCCCATTTCCCTGCCACTAGTAATGGAAGAGCCTCTATTGAATGCATTCCTCCTGCAGCCAGAGCCCACACACATTTTCCTAGCCACGTTTCACACCTTTGTTTGGTTTGGGTGGGAATAGCCCAAAGCGAAGGTATCAAAAAGCCCTGGTCCACGAATGCATAAAGCTTCTCATTTCCTAAGACTGAAATACCATGAGACCATCCATATTTTCCTCAGCGCTCATAGAAGAATGACCTATGTGGCTGTGGTGGACTTTCAATCACCAGAATTTTAAAAGTTTTAAAGTCTTTTGTCCTTCCAGGTATGGTCTGTTCGATGGGAAAATAATAGAGGATTTACAGCACATAATTCCTGATCATAGAATCATAGAATGGCCTGGGTTGAAAAGGACCACAATGATCATCTAGTTTCAACCCCCCT
>PPHD01028142.1:0-10972 GCA_002909625.1 Bambusicola thoracicus
GACATAGGCACTGCCTTCCTACACTGTGGCTTTCTGGTACAGCTAGAGCATATTTCGTTACTGATCTATATACAATTTCATATCAGTTAAGAAGATGCAGCTTGTTCTGCGTTCTAATAGGCACCAGGCTGCGGACTGTGAAAGGCAAGAGTTCTCACAATGAAGCAGTACTAGTGACACAAATCTTCTAATCAGGCATTTAGTAATTTTGCTTTGCAGCTTGGAAAATGTCTTTCATTTAAATTCACCTCATAGGAGCTGTGTGTCAGGCAATTATTCTCTACCCAAAGATTTCAAAGTCCAAGCAAATTAAATGGACTCTGTTCTTAAAGTAATATGGTCCTCAAAGCATTATTACCACTGTTAAAAAATAAGAAAGCTGGAGTAAAAAACGGCATCTGTTCTCTTGTACAAATACAGGTGCAATTTCTACAAATGCTTTGGCAATCAGATGTGCATATTTACAGATCTGATGTAGAGTTTCTTTTGATTAACATAACAACCGAACACTATAAGAATACACTGAAAAAGAGAACTGAGTTCCATCTTCAGAACACTGAGGCTTCAGAATTTGATTCAAAATATGATGGCCTACAGTGATACTGGTTCACAACCTGCCCATACGTTAGCTATATAGAATTGAGTTTTTCCAGGAGTAGACTCTTACGGAAGAAAACAGTTTTAAAAGACATGCTTTCATTAAGCATTTGTCTTCCTTTGAGTCACTACTGGATACATGTTTTTGTGAAGTACAGTAAAACTCTGCATTGCTAAATTTTAGTCTCTGATTCCCTCCTAAACTGAAACAGAAAGTAAATGGTTGATTTTCATATAGATGTTCAAAAAACTTACTGCTATTTACAATCAGCTACAGAGGGATATGAAATACAAATACATAGAATTCTGGGGAATTATAGGCTGGCATTCTAATTTTGCTAAGAAGAACCACAGACAAACTAACAGCACAGCCCTGGAAATAAGCAGATGCAGTATGACTCAAAGAGGTGAAGACAAGTTTTTGAATGTATACTTCTCTTGTCAAAGTGTTGAAAGAGAGATGAGGCACAGAAATCCTTTAAAACAGAACAGAGTCTATAGAAAGATCTGTTTAAATCCTTGAATTAGAAATTGTACTCCAAAGTACTTTCAATAGCAATATAGTTTCACTTAAAGAGCATAAAGAAAACAATGTCCAATTTGACTTGAGAGACCATAGAATTTCTGGTCCAGTTACTGGTAAAACAGATCTAAGGCAACTGAAAGCTAGCAAAAGAAATCCACGTTCTAATCATGTAAAAAGTTACTAAAACACTGCTTAAAAATGACAACATTTTCTCTCATCCCATAAAGAACTGCTGCCATGATCAGACAGGCTTTCAGCACTTGTAACACTGTGTTACTGTCATCCTTTCTTGGTTATGTTCACAAAAGCAATATGCTTGCAGCAGTTCCTGCCGAGAACATCCAAGTTGTTGGTTGTCATACACTTCAGTAAATCTCTCTTCCATTTATTTCTGTTATTTCAATGCCCATCCTGTATCTCTACTCAATAATGGAACACACAGATTGTATGTTACTGAAGTCAGTGTAGCTATGAAAACCTAGGATCGGTTAGACTAACTAACATTTCTGGCTCAGTACATTTCTTCACTGATTGTTTTCTGGAGAGCAAGATTTTACTTTTTTTTTTTTTTTTTTTATAAATTGTTTACATTCTCAGCAAAAATTGTACAACACTTGACATAGTCAGCTTACCAGTAATGTCAACTACTCAAAATCTTTAGATTACCTTTTTCATGTTTAACGAGTTGGCTAGTTTCAGCACCATTTATACTATAATGTCATTAAACTGAAAAAAGATAAGACAACAGACAAACACAAAGGTAGCTAAATACTACTTTCATAGGACCCAAGGTAATATTTGCAAAAGCACCTCAGTGATCTAAGATCTAGAATACATAATCTGGAAGGAAAGGTTGAAAGAAGGATTATGTCCAGAGAAAAAGGTCACTGAAGGACGGCAATACAGCAACTATCTTCAAAAACACAAGTAAACATTTCATGAGGAAAAAGGGATACAATTATTCTCCATATGCTTGCAGAACAGGAAAATAAATAACGGGCTTAAGTTGCAACAAAACAAACGACTGAAACTAAGAAAAATATCAGTCCCACAAAAAGAGCTAATGAGTACTGCAATGAACAAGGCCAGGTAATGCAGCCTCTAGAACTGCAAATTTAAGAACAGTGAAGGCACAAGAAGACCACTTCAGACTCCTTCCACACCTATTTTCTTACCACAGTCAGTGGTAATGAAGTTACCAAGCTTCAAATTTCCAAAGAAATTTGGAATATTGGCATATGCAGGACATAATGATAAGGTCAACTGGCACTTCAGAAGATTATTCTTTGTACATATTGGTATGCATCTCTTGGCACTTAAAAGCATTCAGAACTATCTAGATCACTCCTGAGTAGTAGTAGGCTAAGTAGTAATTAAATTTTATTTCAAGCAACTATTCCTAGTGTACACAAAAAAGCATCTAATGATGGTGCTAGGGTGGAAGTACTGTCCTAACTGTAGGAGAGGTCAATCCACTGTCAGAGACTGGGCACTGGATCAGCTAGATTTTGGGTAGGTTTTATGCTCCTAAATAATCTTACAGCAGTTTTGCCTTATGGGGATACTCACATGTCCTCACAATATTCTGTGAAGTTCATGTATTACAAGTCAGTAAGTTATCAAGTACTCAGTCACTGCTTCCAATTAATTCTCTACTTAAAAGCAACACTTTCCTCCTATTTTTCATTCTTCTTGCTCTTTCTTTCATTTCTTTTATGACAAACAAAAAATAACACATTCATTGTTATTGAATGAAACTCTTGTATGCACAGTGACATTGCAACAGTACCTGTAAATGATTTAAAGATACTTAATATATTTTACTGCGTGCAATGCCACGGAGCCTTGACATTCATATATTAGTGTAATGCGAATAAACAAAAATATATAACTATGATTAAAATTGAAACACCAAACAATGCATTATACAAATATAAGAAGAAAACATGCTTTAGGTAGGAAACAAGGACACAGAAAAATCCATCAGGAGTCAAAGATAGGTGTAGCTGAAGTCATAAAATTACCCTGTGTCAAAACTAATCGAGAGAAGTACCTCATCACTAATGCAATTGTGCTTTAATAATCGAGATGGCATCTACATAAGCGGGTAAGAAAAACAACTTTAAAAGACAAATGAAAACTTTTGAAGAGATCAGGCTTATTGTCTTGGCTATTTGTGTTGTGCATCAAGCTGAAATAATTGGACACATCGTTTCAAAACATTCGCTTTCTGCTTGAGTGGATAGGAAGACCTCCTGCAGTTCTGGGTAACCCGCAGTCTGTTCTGGGGACCTTCAAAATTCACCAGGTGGTCCCCTGAGAAACATCCCACACCATATGATCTCATAGCCCTTTTCTGCTCCAAATTCATACAGTCTGTCAAGGTTGTCAACGTGAAAGCCGTTTAGATGTCTAGTTCTGCATTTTCTACTCCAAAATGTTCCAGACATGAATCCACTATCTCTGAACAGAGAATTGGTCTGAGAATTCTTCAGGACTTCATTTTGACTTTTACTACAGATTTATCAAGAAAAAAAAAGGACTGCAATGAAATAGAATAAATTATTTCATTTCCCTGCCCCTGCCTAGTCTGAATGACAGTCCTTTTGAGGTCAGTATTGTTTAAGCCTGTAAAATGAAAGTTCTACGAATCACAATCAAATAACTATCAGGCACCTTAGTAAATTTCATTCCACTCCATAGAAAATCTTAGGAGTCCATTGCTATCTTCCAATTTAGACAAAGATTAAATGAAAACTGATCAAAGAGTTATAGAATTCCAAAGTTATACTAAACTATGCCTGGAAAGCTTTCTCTGGTGCAATGAAGTTAGAAGTAGCTCGCCATAATGGTTTTATAGAAGCACCACTTTTCACTGGAGGGAAAAAAAAAAATTCAGTCTACGATCAGTTCACCTGATTATAATTTCATATTTCACAGTCTAAATCAAGTTTTCACTGACACTAGGATTCATACGTCCAGATAGAAAAAAATATAGTAACGACATCAACAAAAGAAGCAGCAGTGTTATTTTTTTTTTTTAACAGAAAAAAATGCCAAAATTTCACTTCTAGTTTTCAGTCTATCTGCTGTCAAAGAACAGCAGGTAAACTAAGAATGCCTTCTAAGCACAGTTAAGTAGTTATAGTACTATAACTAAACTGTTTTCACCACTATAATATACTCAGCTTCTATTCATCTATAGTAATAAACTACATGCAGATGCTGTTGTACTCTATTACAAATATTAATAGGATAAAAGTGAAAGAAAGTAATGGGAACAGAAAGGATCATGAATATGAATAAGTTGCTTCATTTTTTTTTCTTGCTGCAGATAGAAAGGAACTCCTAGGGAGAGTAATGGGCAGAAGAGACTGTCTTACACATCTGAAGAGAGAGCTCTTAAAATTCTCTTTTCAAGACAGGCAGGTTCATTACAGACCGTGCTTTATAAAGGGTTCCAGTATTCATCTACAATAGAAATCATACATCTCATAGAATGACTTTACCCTACAGCTTAGAGGAAATTTAGGACTCCAAATATAAACTCAGAATTCTTCTGCAGCAGAACCTCCTGAGAGTCAGCGTACAACTTTAGCAGACAGTCTGATTTCTGAAAAGGTTTTAATAATATGTAACCGAGAGAACAATTTCACTGTTTTGTATATGCAGTCTACTTTCTTCTGCCAGTGCTCTTTGCAACCTTGTTTGAATACCTGCAGAATTCTTTATTATTGAGGTGATGCTCACTGCTTCTCCGCTGGTGACTAACTGTGCGCTAGAAATCTGGATATGTGCTTATTGAAAAACTAAATACAGGACAAAAACACAAAACTCACATCCTTCCATGCCTTCAGAACACTTCACTGACCTCAGATTGTGAAAGCAAAGCCAAAACTTGTGGCACAAATGCCAAACAACAGTACTTGCAAATCTTACAAGTTGTCTTATTTTAAAATTACTTTCAGAGCTACAAAAAAATATGAAGAAAAATATCAACTAAGCCAACTTTCTGCTAGCAGTGTCCTGTACTTATACATAATGTATAAGTACAGTGTCCTGTACTTATACATTAAAAAAAACAGCAACAAATTATGAGTATTGTCAATGATAGCGTTTGTACCTGTCATTCATATATAAGGTTATATTGTTATAAGACAATAAACCTAAACTGAGCTCCTTTGAATGCAATTCATAAATGTCAGTCATATGGAAAAAGACAGTACAGTGTCTTATATTTAAATAATAATTTCAAACTGAAAACCTTTCACCTCTAGTCCGTAGATCATGGACAATCAAGCCAATTTCATTTTGTCATGCACTTTGGAAAGAAGATGCAAATTGAACTGAAATGGAAAGAATTGTTGCCTGTAGATCATAACTTCAGCACTGGTAAGACTAATTCCTTCTGAGACTACTTAAAATGTACGACTTAAGATCAATTCTGAAAGATCAAGCTTAGCTCAGGGGGAACCTTATAGCAGCTGTCCAGTACCTGAAGGGGGCCTACAGGAAAGCTGGAGAGGAACTTTTTGTAAGGACGGGTAGCAAGCGGGCAAGGGGAAATGACTTTAAACAGGAAGAGGAGAGATTTAGACTAGACATTAGGAAGAAATTCTTAATGTGAGGGTGGCGAGACACTGGAACAGGTTGCCCAGAGAAACTGTGTCTGTCCCCTTTCTGGAGGTGCTCAAGGCCAGGTTGGATGGGACTTTGAGCAACCTGGTCCAGCGGGAGGTGGCTCTGCCTATAGTAGAGGGGTTGAAAGTAGATGATCTTAAAGGTTCCCTCCAACCCAAACCATTCTATAATCCTATGACTCTATACAGAGATGGCTTAAACAGCAGTTAACAGGCTTTCCTGAATGTGATTTCAAATAATTACACCAGTCGCTTTTTTACGATTAGCAGAGATCAAGATTCAAGATCAGCAGCCTAAGAAACAGAAGCAGGAAAAATGAACTGAAGTGAAAACACATTCTATATCTCTCACTGATCTGCCAAAGATTTTCTTTCCACCCACCCTCCCCTTAGCACATGATCTTCTTTCTAACATAAAGTATGTAAATTGTAATTCTGAAACATGGTAATTTCCAACTGTCAGAGCCACAGAAATCTCTCCATGAGCCTCTTCAATGGGACTGTGTCTGAAGGAGTAGTTCCATCTGAATTCAGTACAACGTGGTGGCTTAATATTCCTTTTATGGAACATCTTCAAGTAACCAGTTAGAGGCAAATAGAATTGAGGCAAAAATTGGAAAATACCATCTTCCAACTTGATAAGAATTACCTTAAAATTGAGAAGAAAAACAAATACCAAATAACCAAAGTTTCACAAAAATCATGACATAAGCAAGGTAGAAATCTGGATTCAAAATGTACATGCCATCATTTTACAAGGGATGAAATTATTTTATCATTTGTTATCTATTTTATCATCTATTACCTATCTATTAACACAGGCAGTGTTTTATCTCATCATCCTCTTTTGTGTGTGTGAAAAAAATTAGAAAGGAACCTATATTTCGCCTTTGACTTTTCCTTGGCCTCAGGTAAAATGAGGACTGTTACAACCCAACACCAGGAGACAAGGACACAGCAATTCCCATTTACATTACAGTAAAGAAAAGCTTATCCTTAAAACAGCACTCAGTAGCTGAAGAAATAATACACAGAGAAAAAGCCAGCTTCTCTTATTCAGCTGGCTTCTTTCCTAAGAAAGATGACCCTCCTATATCTAAGTTTCACCTATCGTGTTCCTTGCATATTATTTTATAACATACCTAACAGTATATGGATGGGGTAAGTCAGTAGAGGGAGGACCAGGGATACAAAAGGTAGATGAATTCTACTTTGGCCTAATTCATAGGCACTATATAAAGCATTTACTCTCAGCTGTATCACTGGTCATGAACCCTTCTGTCGTGTTACTGTTATTACTGCTTTTCCTTTCAAAGAAATACCTTTTTACCACGTGATTTCCCAGATCCTACCTCAGCTCCAGAAAGAACATTCAGCAAAGCTCTTTACCTGTGTAAAGTTTAACCCTATTATACAGACCTCAGTCTGAGTTTCTGGAACATTCAGATGGCAATGCTGGGAATCTACTGAAGCAGGCCAAAGCAGTCTGAAAATGGGCCTGAGTTCACAGGCAGGATTAATCACAGTTAATCTGTAGGAGTCAAACTCTGATGGAGCAATCCTTCCTTGCTTCATCAACAATGCCCACTATTAGATGTGCATATACCTTGAAATTAAGTCAATGGAACTATGTGGAAAAGTTGGCATTAACTCCTTTAGCCAAATTAATAGCCTAGCACTCCATGAAATTGTCTATGCTCTCAACCTATGCTTTTTCATGGCTGCTGAATTTCTGATCTCCCACAAACAATTTATATTTCTCTTCGCTTTCAAAAGTATTTCATATTTTTGATGCTGATTTTGTATTTAGAAATAAAAATTTCCAGAAAAAAAATCTGAAATGGAAATTAAAATGCATAAACAACATATTAATGTCCATAAGGAACTTAGTCTTGAAACTTGTATGTGACTGTGCACTTGACAGAAAAACATAATTAGAAGTTTTTTGACAATTTTCTGTCAAAAGTTAGCCGAACTATATTGTAAAAAGTACATGATGAATTTCTAAGTAAATTTTCACCTATCAACAGAAGGAATTGCACTATTCTAAAATAATACGAAATGTGTTGTAGACAAAAGTCTTGAGTTTGAATGTATTGGCATTATGTTTTTGCTTTCCTGTTTGAAAACAAAGCTGAACATTTTTTCATTTAACTATTTATAATCAGCAAAGACAATTGTAGCATTGACATTCTATAAATTAGTCACATTTAGAAAACAGACTCCAAAATTTTCTAAAAAACAGTTTGACGTAAGTGAAAAGACCTACCTTACATCAACTGCTAAGTACTAGACACGACTGAGCTATTTTGTATCCTTTTCTCAAAAGTTTAACATAATATGGATAGCTCAGCAAATATTTTCAAATAAAATTCCCATTCTCTGAATATTTTGCTTTACGCATACAATCTTATATCAACATTTCTGCTCTGTAGGAGCTTTCTCTTAAAGGAAGTCCTGCTTTCTGCATAGAAATGTAACTTTTGAGTCTCTATTCACAAAGTAAAAGCTTATGCACAACATCAAAAATTCCAAGAACCAAAGAATGTTTAATAGAAAATGGCATCTATAAAGGACAAAAAAAGCCAAGATAGTCTCTTGGTATCTGAAACGTGACAGACCCATGGGCAGCTTCAAAGCTGCTATGATGATGCATCTGCCAAGCAGCCAGCTGCTCCTGCTAGACATTTTTTTGTGTGAGTGTGACTTGGCATTTAGGTCTTGTGCTTGCCATTCAAAAGCAACAGAAGGAGTCACAGGATATAGAACGGCTGTTACCCACTCATATAACATCTGTAAAAATTCTTGGGGAGGCAGCAGGTGCTGTGAAAAGCAACATTTTTGCTCTGAAGCGCTGATGCAGTAATATATAGGGGAGATCCCAACATGAAAAATAATTTTGTCACAAGAGTTCCTTTGACCTTTATACAATTTTAATGAAGGATCACGTATTTCCTAGATATTTATTTTATGCTATTGCTTACCGTGTTAAAGTAAATCCCCAATTTTCTACTACATTCTGTAAGACTATTCCCAAAAGTTAGCCTCCTCTCTCAAGCCTTCAAGAATTTTATATAGTAACAGTAAGCTCGTGTTGATTGCTTAACAATGAGATTGATTTCAGGTTTAAAAATTAATTATTATTTTCATATGTTCCTTGAAAGAAAATAAATTGTTGCTCATCCTCTGTAAATTTAAGAGTAGGAACTATCATGATGGAAACATTCATTGTTCATGGTAGAGCATGGACACTCAGGCTTAAAAGCCCATAGAGTGGTGATGGTAACGTCTCAGTTTCATTTCCAACCAAGTCTGTTCCCTGGCAAGTAGCAATGAGATGAACAGAATAGCACTTACTCCTTCTTGCAACTGCTTCCATTTGAGCAATCACTTCATATTCATTCACGGAGCTAGTTTCTATGTCTAGAGGGCAGCCTGGCATCAGTTTCTTTGAATCATTCATATATCATAACATATCCAAGAATATGGCAACATTTAAACAAGACAGATGATTAAAAGATAGTGAGAACCATTCATTACGGATTAATGAGTAGAATAAAAAGTTTTGTGAACATTAGTGTTCCTGAAATATCAATTACAAACCTGTGTGAAGTACTGAAAATTATCACATTTAGTGATACTCTTTCAGTGCAAAAAAAGCCCAACAAAACAACACAAAACAAACAACTAAAAACCCTATGGAAACATATCATAGTTTTAGGAAAAATATTTCAAATTTTCTGAAAAAAAACAAAAACAGGTGTTCATAACCACACGTAGTGAATAGCACAGTTACAAAAGCTAATATTTAGTCTTAATATGGTCTTATTATATTGCATTAATTCATAGTAACAACAACCAAGGTTCTTCAGCTTGTACAAAGCTGAAAAAGGATCTAAAGAAAAACTAAAGAAAACATGAGAAGAAAGATGATGTTCAAAAATACATTGATATATTCACTGACTTTGTTATATCATCTGCGGATTCTATCAAAAGATGAAGGGAAACTCAAAATTAGTCACATATGTATCACAAACATTACTTCTAATAGGTGCTTGATTATATATTCCAGCAGTTGTGGAAATACTGCAACTTGCAAAAAAAAAAAACAAAAAAAAAAACAAAGATGACAATATGCCAACCTCGGTCTACAATCAGAACAGAGATTTTGTTTACAAAAAGGGGTTTGTGCTGTACCAAACTTAGCAGCCTACCATCATGACCAGAGGATCCCTTGGAAAACATGAGACATCACCTGGGAGACAGACAGTCCTGACCAGCTGGGTTGCTCAGGCTGCTAGATCTTCAAGTTAGTCTGAACATCAACTCTGTAAGATGCTATTTCAAAGGTAAGCTCTTTGAGCTGCCAGCTCAGTTTCTATAGTTAAAGGCAATCTCAAAAGGAGTCCCACTATGGTAGGCATTTACCTTATGCTGAATCTGCTACAGCCAAAAGGGGGTGTTAAAAGGATTGTGACACCTGGCATGTTTCAAGTTTGCATCATCTCATTGCCAGAAAGGTTGAAGAAAAACCCTGAAATATTCATATTTCACAGGTACGCTGTGTTACTAGTAAACAAGATGCTACAGCCTAAGATAAGAGTTTCAAAGCAAAATAACATATCAAAATTATGATCCTAAATAGTTGAGAAGAGGCAGCAGTTAAGACAACAGGTTAATTACCTAAAGAGCTATTGAAGATTGGCAACCCTTCTTAATAAAGAACAACCAAAAGAGATCCCATTCTTACTGCATTTTTCTACTCTTTTGGAGTTTTGCTATATGGTTTGAATGAAATGACTTAAACCAATAGATAAGGCACTGTGCATTTCAACCATGGATATGTATCCTGAAGTAATGAGGATGTCTAGTGAATCTATTTGTGTTCTGAGGCCTGAATTTATGGGAAGTTGTTACATCCACTGAAATCACAAAGGGAAAGTAGTAGTAAAAAATTGCTATGACTGCAACAAAAAGTTTGCAAGAAGGGCAAATAAGTCCCTCTGGAAGTTATTCAGATTAACTTGCCCTCTTTTTGCAGAGTAGCAACTCATTAACAAATGAAATTTTATTATTGTGACTACAGTATTTTGCTTCTGTGTGTCTTGCATGTTTCCTGGTCTGTTTTGACTCTGGTTCTGAAATACATTGTCAGGAACTGAAATGAAGAAGTGTGTAATTAGCTTATTATTTACTATTATTTTTATTA
>PPHD01028143.1:0-10971 GCA_002909625.1 Bambusicola thoracicus
TCTTTTAGGGGTGGTTTAATTATAAACTGGTCTTGTCTCGAGCCTAGGAGATGATCCTCTGAAGATCCTTTCCTGCCCTACTTTTTATTATTATATACCAGCTAATCCTCCAGTGAGCCGTTATGAAAAAAAAATCATCCCAAGTATCCCCTGACCCCGCTGTGAGCTACAGACCACCCAGATCCTCCACACCAAAGAAAACACTAATTATACTCCGAGCTGCCATTTCATAGCTGTTTGTCGGGAGGGCTCTATGTAACAGAGAGAATCACTCATCTGCAGAGAAATGCATGACAGTCCCTTCAAATTTTGCCAACACCTGAAAAGAAATTAAAAAAGAAAAAAATTCCAGAAGGAAAAGATCTGGACAAAACCTGCAATGCAGGAGAAAAAAGAGGGAACACTGAGTTTGCAGTTGGAAAATATGATTATTACACACCTGACTTTCTCCATGCAGTCTGTGACAGAGGTACTTTGCAAGTGAAGGGCATGATCTCAAACAAGAGTGGTAGTAGGGAAGAGAACCAGAACAATACCTGGTTAAGTAGCACCAAGAACAGGAACCACCTATGTGAAACAAGTGTGGAAAGGGTCAGGCAGTAAATGAGAAAGAAAGTGAGAATATCAGAGAACAAAGAAGGAAGGAGAAGAAAAGTCATCTTGGAAAGTAATCTTAAAAGTGCAAATGCAACAGAGGCCTAATCAACAACGATTTGACTGTTTTCGTATGTTTTTAAAGGAGTGCTGTGGGTGGAAAAGAAACCTGGTTCTAGATGCTGGATCCCCTGATTTGCTGCTGAGATCCTCACATTTCTGAAGTGGTGCATAAAGTCTCAGTCAAAATTTTCACCTCAGTCAAGAGATTGAGAAGGCATCCTTCATACGTACGTTCTCTACTGCAGGATACAACAAATGTTTCTTTCTCACAGAGTGACGTCCATTCCGTTTCCCACATGCAAAGTAAATTGTTCACACAATAGATTTTTGCCACCTTCTCAACTAAGTCTGGAAATCGCTTCACCCTGAAGGCCTCCACAAATTGATCCCAAAGGACTCATGGAGACCACGCCGCTGGTCTTTCTTCCCCATTGTCATTATAATCATCTGAAAAAGAACTGCTCCCCTGATGCGTGAAGAAGAGGAATGAACCTAAAGAAAGCAAAGGAGTCCACACCAACAGACATCTTACAAGAAGAAAGACTGCAACTATATTTCAAGTTTTTATTACATTTCTCCCATTGAAAGCTCTATCTCCTAAAACATGGATGGGTTTCTGCCCTTTGTCTTCCCTTCAAAGATGTCCTGTCGTAGTCCCTTTAATTTCATCACTAATGGAATTGGAATCTTTCCTGCAGTTTAGTCCTCCTTTTTCTGATAAATCCTAAATACAGCTTGGAAGAGCAAGGAGGAATTCAGACTCCATGATCCACCAGGCACCTTCTCAGAGACGGCAGGGCTATGGCAGACATACACTTAGGACTTCAACATTTGCATGAGAAGGAGCTGCGTTTCCACTTAACTAGGGAGGTCCAGCTGAATATTCTATTTGCCCTCTTCAGGGGATGAACATAGGATTAAAAATCATAAAGATCAAATATGAAGATTCACCTTTAAGCTCATGATTTTTACTGATTTAACTACAGAAATATGTACATACAGGGACACAAACTATATTTGATACTGCCTAAACATAACAAATGATTCTTCACTGATTTAGCTAATTTCAACCTAATTCAGCAGTCATGCTGCATGGTAGCAAGGTGTGATTTTGCATCCAGATGGCTCTTGTATTAAAAACCATTTAGAGCTACACAAAAAGTGGAAAGAAAAAGAGGACAGAAGTTAAGACCACTGTAGGAGAACAATTCACATTGTCTCTGTAGAGCTCGCTATCACCATATTTTATGAGACTCAGAGCGAAGGCCTGCAAATGTATGAAAATGATTTCCACAAAAGAAAACATACATATGCATCTTTATGCAATCTGTGGAGTTTTGCCAGGAATAAGGCGTTAGATGTGGCACGCTTACCCAGTTCAGCAGCAGCAAGTCCTGTATGGCCATCCAGTTGCACAGCTCAGGCGCAGAAAGCAAGCGTGAAGTGGGTGCAGACATCTGCCTTAAGCCTTGCATGGCTTCCTGAGCATTGTAAATTGCCTTATGCGTAAGTGAAAATCAAGCTGTGTGTTGTCTGCTTGGCATGGTGTTGGGTACACGTTCCAAAGGGATTTAAAGATAGCTTTGTTGAGATATGGACCGGTATACTTGTTTTGTCTACTGGGAAGAAAGTGAAACTAATGCATGATATGAGCTGATCATTTTTTCTTATTCAGATAGTGTTTATTACAGACAACACCAGTACTTCCTGAAAATACATATGAATAACAGTAAGTAAATAAACAAATACATTACCATATATAAGTCACAAAGACATTACAGCTTGTAACTGGCTGTTTCCCAGCCAACAGTGAGAAGAGAAAGAGGAGAGGGAGAAAGAAAAACAAGGGAAAAAAATAAAAGGAGAGAGAGATTTAAAAAAAGAAGAAGAAGAAGAAGAAGGAAGAGAAGAGAAGAAAAAAACAGAGAGTGAAAAAAGGAGGAGAGAAAAAGGAGAAAAGCAAACCAGAGAACAGCTCGCTCAGCTCAAGCTGAGGCTGGAGGCCAGCAGGAACAAGGCATTTGGGGAATTCCAGCGATGGGGGCACGTGGAAAAATTTAGAAAACGCAGTTTTGGGTTGTTCTTTCCCCCCCCCTCCTTATTTCTCCCCTTTCCTGCTGACCCCCCCGGTGCCACCAAGGCCGTTCCCAGGCCGGGCCACCAGGACGCGCTGCGCACCTGCCGCCTGCAGCCGGCAGAGGGCACAGAGAGCCTGCCGAAAGCCCTGGAATTCAGAATCATGCAATATCCCGAGTGGGAAGGGACCCGCAATGATCGTCGCGTCCAATCCCTGGCTCCACGCAGGGCCACCCAAAATTCAAACCCTATGTCTGAAAACATTGTCGAAATGCTTCTTAAACTCCGGCAGCCTGAAGCTGTGACCGCCCGTGATTGGGGAGCCTGTTCTACGCTCAACAAAAAATGTCTGGAAAGAAGCTGAAAAGCTGTATTTTCCAAGTGGCCTTTTGCTTTCAGCTGTATCGAGGTAAAGGATGATACAGGTGACTTCCCAAAGAGCATTTAAATTAGAAACAAAGGTGGGATTTGTTCTTGTGTCTGCGTAGCTTTGGGTAAGGTTGAGTATTAGGGAGAAAAGAAACCCACCAGCACCCACCAGGAATGGTGAAGCTGACTTCTCCCCTCCTGGAGCCCTCTCCTATAGTGGTTATGTCAGCAAGGCACTCCCAGTGGAAGAGTACTCCATGGTGGGTCCTGAGCCACGGTTATTTCCCTGAGCTTTGAAGCTTGGCAGCAAGGCAGTGCTGCAAGGGAACACCTGCACCAGGAGTACAGCACATGTGCACACATGGACATCCACTTACCTGTAGAGACATGGCAATGTAAAGCTTACTGCCTCTGAATATTGGGCACCTCCACTTCTCACACTGACAGCGCTCCACAATGCAGGCTTCTGCAGCCAGCAGGGTTGGCTGCTTTTGTGCGTTTTGGGTTTTTTTGTTTGTTTTGTTTTTGTTTTAATTTAGTTATTACTATTTTAGCATCTTACAAATAAAATTTAAAAAAAAAAAGATATAAAGGGGTGACAGTGTATACTAATGTAAAGATGAGATATTTGAATGAAGAAATGGGACTTAGGACCCTGTCTGGCCAGGAGGCTCACTGGCAGGCAAGTTCCTTAAAAGAAGAAACTCATTTTCCAGGAACCAGATTTTAATTCAGACCAAATGACCTTCAGATTGAAATTAAAATAATAATAAAATAAAAAGAGAGAGGAAAAGAAAATGAATATCACAGGTACAACAAATACTGTTTTAGTGGGTGATGACATGTTTTTATGCTTCCTTTTGAAACTGACGTCAAGAAATGAATTGAGTGGTAACTAACCTGAGGATACAAACAAATATCTCGAGCGAATACATTGCAGATTTATCAGATATGCATAGCTCTTCTTGTTCTTTAAAACTCAGCTCTTTAAAACCTCAACTCTGTACTCTTCCAAAGTCAATTCTTTTGCTTTTTTCAATTCATTGTGAATTAATTTTGCCCTAATTATTCAGTTCATCGGCCAAAAACCATCCTCAAAACCACTTCTTAAGACTCGAAAGTTGAGCTGTGCAAAGAGTGACACTGACAAAAAGTCATTCTGCCATTGTCATTTATTTTGGCTGTGTAGCTGGAATAAATTATATTAGAAATAAATGTATTTGCTGGCATAGCAACAACAGCAGAAGTTATTCTACTACGTTGAGTTCCACATAATAAAAATAAATTAAAAAAAAAAAAAAAAAGAAAGAAAGAAATCAAGACCTAACAATAATCATAACAGTGTTTGGGATGTTATCATCCCGAATTTTGGAGCAGATTTATTTCACATCTTCACACAGCACCCCGTGAAATTTTGGTTCTCCGGGGCATGTTTTTAAACAAGCAAAGAAAAAAAGCGAAGTATTACAATATTCAAGTCAAATTGCAAAAGAAAAGCACTGTGTCTCTTGGAGGTGGAAAAAGATGCCCTAATGCTGAAGTGAAATGTTTTAGTTTTAAAACTAGATTTTGGGGGATTTCAGCCATCCCATGCTCAAATTTAGAATGAGTTTTGTACCTACAGCTCTGCATCTGGGTACTTGTTGCCTGAGCTTGGGTGAAGCAACGTAAAACAGCTCATTTTAAGCATTTTGTAGATAAAAATAAGGCAATTCAATAAAAATAGGTGAAACCACATTTGCAGTTCATGAACAAGCTCCCTGCTCCAGTCCTTTCCATTGCAGAGACAGAGCTCCAATAGAATGCCTCAACTATATCGCATTTAGGAATCATTGCTTTCTTTACTAACATAAGTGCAGACCATCACATGACGTTTTTGTAACTGCTTGCATTCTTATTAAACTTGCAATTTCCTCACCAGCTTTGAATGCTTCTTTTAAGCGCTGCCTTTCAAAGCAACTTCACGCGGAGCAATCTATTTTAAAGCGTTTGTTAATGCAACGTCAGTGAAGCATGGAACGAAACAAAAATGAAGCCATTATTCATTTTCAGATTATTTATGTCATATTCAATGGCGGGGGAGATTTTGCAGAGCTTTGCTCCTTGTCTGAATTTTATTCCAACAGCTTGGTACACTTATTAATTCTTATGGCTTTCATTATTTAAATGAAGATGATATACAGTTCTCTGTTTCCCTTTCTGGGGTCCTTTTTGTCTTCTCTAATTTCTCCATCTGGATGCATGCTCAGCCCTTGTCATGAATCATAGATACAGCAGAAAAATCCCTTTTGTTGTCATTCTGTATCTGAATCACTGGTTTAGCTTCAGCCATGCAAATTATTTTATGTGGACCTGCTCCGGAACTAAAGGGTAAAATAGCGACTAGCAGGGCACTGTAAAATGAAAATTAGGATAAACACTCATTTTGCCTGTGTTTGGATACACTTCTATGTGTGATTTTTAGTGTTTTCTTGAATCGGCATCTGGTACGGCTGAAATTTGGATGCCTGGTCTGTTTTTCCTCCAGGTTACACACTAATGGGAACCTTCTTCCTGAGCTAGATTTGTCTTCTTTAACCATACTGCAGTTTTGCTTACAGTCACACTGCGTGTGTGATTGCGTTACATATTATTTTACGTGGCTTACATTTGCCCGTGTGATTCTAGGTTCTAAAATGTCTCCATGGTCTCCTGTTATCATGCCACACAAATTGAGTGCAAAGTTTTACACTTGGCACATAGAGCAATTCATCTCAAAATTACATGTTATTTGCTTAATTTGGTATTTCTATTTACACTAACTCTAAATACCCACTTGGATCTTATGATCAGCTTCCAATTTATTTCTGCTGTAACATCCGGACAGTTGCTATTTATGCCCTTCTAGTTTTTCCAGTGTGTTCGTTCTGGCGAGCACATCCATCTCACCACAGCTGCATTGTGGATTCACATTTCCAGAATAATACAGGAGTTAAAAATATTTTAAGTCGCAAGATTTTGAAGGTCAGGTTTATGGACATGTACCTATTTGGGAAAAAAATGGCTTTAGCAAGGTTTTCCTAAAGTTTACACTTACAAATAATTATCATCCATATCCCTCGCAGCTTTCTGCTAGGATTTTAAACAGAGGTCCAAACATGCAGCTAGAAGACTAAACTAGGAGAGAGACTGGAGCACCAGAGATCTCAGTCTCTAGGCTCTTCCATCATTAGGGGAACCTGGAGTGGTTCCAGGCAGACGAGACACCTGAACATCATCTGGTCTGTGTGTTTGTATGCTTATGAACAGGTGTGGGACCAACCAGTCCCAAACTTACTACCTCTTTGCCGCTCATACCAAAGGCCTGGAGAGAAAAATGCGTTGCTTTTGCTGTGGGAGGAAGTTGAATGTACCAGGCAACAGCAGCTGCTGAGGAACAGGACTGGAGGCAACCCATGCTGACTGCACTTAAGGGCTTGCTCATCCTGTTCTCCTCCACGTAATTCTGCATTGTCTTCTCCCAGCCTCTTTTGAGGCAAGACAACTCCAGCCCATCTACTTGGAATGGGAGATTTCAGTTTTGCCTATGCGGTTGGGTTGGCATCTGTACCTTTGAGACAAGTACATAGACTCTTCTTCTGCTTTGCATAAGGAGAACTAAGCTTCTGAGAAGGATCCACAAAGAAAACGTGTTCTGATCCACATAAACAGAGAAGAGAAATTCATCCTTGCAGCTTAGATAAGTGTTCTTATTATTGAGGTAGGAAATGAAAAGGAAGTATCCATGCATTCTCTAACAGTTCGGCCACGCTTGTAGAAACATCAGGAGAACAAAGACAGAGCAAAAGAAGCTTTAGAATTCTGTTTCAGGGAAGGATGATAAAACTTTTAGGTTGGTCTCTGCAAGAAAAATATATCCTTCAAAATAGCAAACCTCGTACATAACACTTTCTAAACAGGACGAAGGGATTTAGGAGCACAATTCTTGCTAAAATTAGTGGGAGCTGCACACCTACTTTCCCTGGGGGCTTTGAAATCTCAGCCTACAATGCTCCTTATTAGTCTTTTCCTTCATCGGGCATGTAACATGGAAAACGCTTCCCTGTGACTTAAAACACAAGTAGTTGCCTGTCCAGAACTACTGGAAAACATGCCAAGTTGTCTTAACTGCTAGGTAAGCTATGTGGTACATGCTAACTCATTTAAGAGCAACTGAAAAATGTGCAAAGCCTTGTAAAGAAAATCAGGGGGCACAAGTATTAGAGTTTTATATGTGCATACAAAAATGCACAATGCTCCCATGCTTTGTAAAATGAAATAGCAAAGAAGGCTAAAGTCTTTAACCATCTGAAACCATCCAATCATCCTCTGGCAATGCCCTGTTTGGGGTGACTGTGTTAACTGAAAATGGGAGTGATTAAATAAAGTCAGGCTGATAAATCTCCTGAGTACTGCTGACTTATTTGTAATATCACCGAAGATAAGCAGCATGACTGGTGCCTCGAGTGTAAAAGCTGACATTCAGAGGGAAGTAACTGGAAGCTTGCCATTCCAAAGCCGTGGGTACACACTCAAATATAATCAATGCAAATTTTACAAGCATAAATTTGCATCAGGATAAAAATTTATTCTTCTTTTGGCTACTCTGGTATGGGTCTATGAAAGAGCATAGGAATAAACCCTAGTAAATTTGTGACTATGTATCAACCATGACTTTAAATAGGAAGTGAAAGTAAAAAACTGTTCTCTCCCACATACAGCTTTCCCACTAGAGAACAACAGTGAAGACAAATAGGCTGTCTCATAGAAACAAACAAAAATTGGCAGAACAGAAGGAGGAATGGTTTTCAGTAGGAAGACCCCTGACCAAAGGTGGCCCAATTCCAGTAGCTACTGCTAAGTATAGGCTAACTGTTTAAGAGTCACAGCTTCATTCCAGTTCTGTAATAACTCAAAGGGAAAAAGTGGATTCTGATGATAACATATCCCCAAGTGATTTAGTATCTTAAAATTATGGTATGCGTTGTCCAAAACGTCTGACTGGAAGGCAGTGTGGAGTGTAAGTAAGTAATTAGGTCGTGAAATCCCACACTTTCATCATAATATTGCTTTCAGGGCATTTTGAGATGCCTTGAGGCAGAGACCCAGGTGAAAAGCACAAGAGCAATTCTCGTTTGAGCTGACATAGGAGAATGAATAAATTGCCCCTGAAAGAGTAGATAAAGACTTCTGACACAGATAGACAAAGGGATTCATAGCAAGGATGAAGTATGTAGAAGAAATTCTAGGAACAACTGACTAGAAGATAAACATCTAAACAGAAAAAAAGCTGCAGCTCTTCAAGAAACTGTTACCTCCATCTCTGGCAGTAAACACCATAAATTAGAGATTCAGATGCAGGCATTTGCCCTTCTTTAATGCATCTTGCTCCTTGAAGTACCCCCACAACACCTGGCTGAAATAAAGCAGAGCTGAGTCCCCTACTGGTCTGAGGGACAGCGCTTCCTATCAGCACTGTTTTTGCTAACCATCTTTCTCCAAAAACAGGAGAACACAGAGTTTTGAAGACTGGTACCAAGCCATGCAAACCTTGACCTGAAACGAGGACACAGAAGCCTCTCAAAAATAACTACGCTATTCCTGGTAGGCTTTGCAATGGCAATAAAAACAAGTTGAAGTCAACTAGTAGATCAGAATAATTTAAGAGGGTTACTCTATTTTTAATTCAATAATAGGAAATGATCAACTAAATTAGTGTAGTCTCTGTAATCAAGCCTGTTTTTAAACCTAAAAGGAAAAGAAAAATTACCAGGTTTTCCTAGGTCTGTTTGCAAAGAGTTTTTATTAACAGAGCTAAAAATGCTGCAGTGGTGAATTACCACTGTCAGCACTCGGGTGGGCAACTTATCATGCTGCTCTCGAAAAGAAATAAATAAACAAACCCAACAACAACCAAAAAATACCTCTCTGGCAAGCATCCCCATGGAATAGTTTTTAGGCCCTCTTGTGATTCCTGTGGAGATCGAGGACCAGTTACTGCAGTTTTCTTAAAGTTCTCTAAAAGCCTCATTGACCAACGCTAATATCCATGCCTAGCTTTAGTAAGGATCTTAGGCATTAGACATCTGTCAAGCTCAAGTTCTTCACTGTATTTAATCCTCTAGTTTCCTTCTTGACAATAGTAAATAAAGGCTCCAGCAAGTTGTCACGTGGACAAATTGATTCTACAAAACACAAAGATTGTTCAGTTACAAAGCCAGTGAAATACTTAAGCATTCATTTAACTGTAAACAATTAAGCCTACTGATTTCAGTAAGACATTTGGCAAAACTATGTCTTGAACAAGCACACCGTCCCTATTTCTGACTCAGGAAAAGCGCCAATGCACGTGTTCAACATTAC
Source organism: Bambusicola thoracicus (assembly GCA_002909625.1). Lineage (NCBI taxonomy): Eukaryota > Metazoa > Chordata > Aves > Galliformes > Phasianidae > Bambusicola > Bambusicola thoracicus. The sequence goes on from PPHD01028143.1 coordinate 9,484, forward strand.
AGGTAAGCAAAAAGCCCCCTAGCCTGACATTAAGCAAAAGACTTTTATAGCACTGAATATCCATGAGAACAGATGCTTTTTAGCTACCAAGAAGTCATAAAAATACAACACAGACAAGACATCATACACAGTTACCACCTCAATGAGCTGTTCTCATTTGCAAATATTCCAAAAGGAAAATGGATACATCTGGCTTACCTCAGGCTGTTCTCTCCATGCTTACATTCAGACAGAAACCAAATTAAGGCAACACTACAGCTGTTCATTAGGACCTCACAGCTTTTCTACCATGTCAGGTTTCCCTGTAAGTCAATAATTCCTGTGAACTAGCTGGAAAAAAAAAAAAAAAAAAAAAAAAAAAAAACCTCTACAGCTGATCTCAATTTGAGGATAAAACTAAACTGCAGGTGTGTAATGGAAACCTTTGGAGCAATGCAAGGATTTTGTTAGAACCTCCTTAAGATATGGCCCTTGCAGAAAGCTTGGAGGCACCTCGAGAGATCATTTGGTTGTGCTAAGGCAAGGTTGCCTCTACTCACACCCTTCTCCAGTAATGTACGTTCAACCTGTTCTTAAAGGCTTCTAGTTCCTTATTTACTCTAGGCAGTATGGTGCTGTGTTTTGTTATCCCTCTTCTTTGAATATCTTAGATCTCTCAAGTGGTTCTCGCATGCTTTAGTAGGTTATTTAAATAGAAATAAAATCCTACTGAATAAAAGCCTATTTAAAACCTGCAGTAGATATGGAGGATTCTTTCCTTCCTTCTTTATATTCTATGTACAGTTGAAAACTTTATTGCATCTTCCCATTATCTTAACTTTTCCAGGCTAAATAGACCAAATTCTTTTCAATTTTCTTCTTAGAGTGTGTTTTCTAGGTCTCTGTCTATTATCTTGGGAATCCTGGGAACCCCATATTTCAACTATTTAGTTATACTCCAGTGGCCAAAATAGCAATTTCTCTGAATATAATCACAGAGCCCTTTGAAAGAACTATTTATATACTGATATGCAAACTACAAATATAGTTAACTACTGCACAACTAATACTCCACGTGTTGGATTTAGGATTTAGACAACCTTCTGGAACCTTCTGAATTTTGTGTGAAAAATCTGTTTGTTCCACTGCACTTAGTGTCTCAGTTAGAGGAAAAACAACAAAGGCAGAAAGCTTTGGCTAAATAAGAATGATATATCAAAACACCCAATATTTTAATGAAAGAAACTGAATATCCACACATTTGCACTTCTGTACAATTTTGTGATATATATATATATAATTTTAAGCTGTTTACAAATAACATTTAATGCTTCAAATATTACATAATGTTGATATTATATTTCTAGCAGAAATAAATATATTGCACTTAAAAAGAAACTTTTCATTAGATGTTGCTTCATAGTTTATGTTCATAACTTCTTTTTCCATAAAAAGATTTCCCCCTGCCCACCCCGTACACACAAACACACACTTCAGTACATGGTGAAT
>PPHD01028145.1:0-10971 GCA_002909625.1 Bambusicola thoracicus
GCTCAGTCTTCTTTGCAACCTGCTTTCAGATATTCATCTTTATAAACTCATTGCCCTGTTTTGTAGGATGTGTGAGCTGTGTAACTCTAGGTTTGTGTAAGACTCACAAGAATCATGCTACACGTCACTTGTTTGAGGAAGCTGGAAACCTCTGCTGGGGTTTATAGGTGCTGGGCTAGTGTTAGGGGTCATCCAGAAAGCAAGTGAAGTAGCCATGATACCTTCCATTACTGCCACTGTGGGAAGCTAGGAAAATTCAGAGGGCAGTGGAGAGTGACAGTGTGCATCTTCTCTCTGTTGAGGGAGGGAAGACATCCTTCCAGCCACCTGGACAACAAGGAGTCTGCTGTGGAGCATGCCAGGCTGGTGCTTCACTGCCCTAAGCTGATGCGGTGTCCTGCATTCTCTTCTGCCTCAGTGGACATTAAGCTGACCTTCTAGTTGCATTAGTCTTTGTCTTTCTTGAATCTGAGTGGATGTTTTCCAGCCTCAGGGCATGAAAGGAGCTGGGAGGAGTATTGCATCAGAGCTCAAAATGGAGCAGGTTTGGGGGCAGGGGTTTTGTTTGAGGTCAGAGCAATCAAAGCATAAAGCAAAGTACATATCTATAAAGTGAAGAAGCAGTAATGGGAGGGAGATGGAAAGCAAAGATAGACTGAGCTATTATATATAATAAAAAAAAAACACACGCACAAAAAAAAAAAAAACACAAAATGGGAGCAAAGCCTGGAAGGAATATAAAAGCCAAGGTGATGCAGTGAGTAAGGCTGTTGTAGCTGATAATCAAAACTTTGCAAGTTCTTGCATTTCTAACAGTTTCTTACAGAAGTATTTTCCTATTTTTCATTGGAAGTCCAAGACACAGATGAACTCAAAACTGCACCTAATTTTTGAAATTCCAGAGCTTAGTTAGAGTTTGAATTTTCAATGAGATGAAGTCTTTCACAAGCTGAGGGGATGTATATATGCTTATTATGCATACTGATGTTGATCCATGAAGCTTTTCCCGTCTACATGTACGTCATGTCTGCCCTCAGCTCAACTGAAGAAGATTGGGATGTTTGGTGTTCTTGCCTGAGGTGGAAATATTTACATGCTTGTGAAAACAAACAAACATGACCCAAGTCTTTCACTCCTGTGATTCCACACTTGAAAGGAGCAGCAAGTTGACACTGGTGGTTTTTTCCTGTCAGGAAGGCTTTGTCAGCTGCCCTGCTGTGGTCACCATGGTGTTGATCTTGCTAGGTTTGAGTTGCAGTCACACTGTCTGATATGTGAAATACAATTAAGGCTGGCTTGATGTTGTGCATATTATAAAAAAGCCCTGAGCAGGCAGCGTTGTTTTCCAGTGTTCCTCAGATGTTTAAAACCAGAGGTGGGCTTTCATTTTCCTTAGAATTGATCTGTGCGTGGTAACAAGGAACCTTTTGCATATCCTTGAAATAAGCCCTGTTTCAGGATTTTGTTGCTGAGGCTCTGTCACTTGGAAGCAGTCACCGCTCCCTTACTGTGATGCATCCAGATCTTGAAATAGTTAAAGTCCTGAGTTCCTGCTTTTGGGAGTCCTGAGGAATTCTTTGAGGTCCACTGTGTTCTGTTCCCTTCCTTCTCCCAGTGTTTAAAAACAGTCTGAAAGAGGAATTTCTATGGTCCAGCCATAAGGCAGAAAAATAGTTCTGTTACAAAATGGTTTCCCTGTAAGTATTGTAAATTTTCCTTTCAGGACCCTGTATACTGCTCTGTTCTGCTGTTTTTCCTCTCACAATACCACTTTACGACATAAAACTCTTCTAGAGGGGATGCATGCTGAATACAGTTGCAGGAGTGCAGAGCGGGTTAAGTAGAACAGTATGCTGCCTGCCTTCGTGCCAACAGATGTAAAGGACTGGAAAATATCTACAAATACCTACAAATGCATTTTTGTAAAAGGTTGTAGGAAAAACATCCAATTAAAATTGGCTTACCCACAGAGCTTCCATTTTTCTTCTGCATTTCTGCACATAAACTTCAGCTTCCACAAGGGAAGCAGTTTGTATAGCTGAAAGATGAGGATGAAGAGAGTGGGGTGAGGTCAGGTGATGGCAGCAGGGAAAACAAACATAAGGCTGCTTATACATTAGTTATGATGTCTACGGGCACATCTATTTTGTGATGCAGCTGAGCTACTTCAGTCATTGTGAGCAAAGAATGAATAGAGAAAAAGCAGTTTTACACACAGTGAAAGGGACTGGGAAGGGATCGTGGCCCTGGCTCCAGCAAGGCTCCTTGTGTGAGGCTGGATTTTACTGTGTTTCCTGCAACTGTGCCCTGATTGGTGCTGAGGGAGAAAAGAACCGGTGGCTTGCTGTTCTGCCCAGAGCCTCCAAGATGGGATGGGTGAAGAGCTCACGGGTCTCTGAGGACAGGCATCCGTGTGGAATGCTGATGCCAGGCTCCTGCCTTCCAAAAATGAGAAACAGATTGCTGTAACTGTGCAGGAAAGGAGGTTTTGTTTTCTAGCAATGTTGTGCATAAAGGAAGGCAGCATATGGTTTTTCTCCTTACAGTATATCAGTTATTATATGTAGCACAGGACAATGAAAAGCAGAGTAAATTTTAATGTATTTTATTAGGTCCAACCTTCCGTGCATAAAACTTATTCTTGGAAGAAACCTCTGATTAGCTTCTCTTGCTCTGTGGTGGGCTGAGCAGACAGTTGGTAGAAAGAAGGATTTTGTGTTTCTGCTCTGATGCCAGAAGTGCTTTTCTTTTAGGTTTGTATTGCTTGCTGGTATTTTGCAAGCACTCACACTTACCTAGTTGTGAAAGCATAGCACTTGTGGCTGGTTGCTTAGCCTACATGGCAGGCAGAGGTTTAGGCAGAAAGGGCCGTAAATCTGCTAATGACTCCTTGTGTCGTGGGATTCTGTTTCACAGCATGCTTGTGCGTAATGCATCTCTGTTAGATCGTGTTTTGTCATGCTGCATCTAGTTCATACAAATAGAGTAAATGAGGGAAGTGGGGCTCTTGGAGCACTTAGACCAGAGAACTACCATAGCCAGTATAGCTGTTGGGAACAAGATTCTGTGTGCAACCTTTGTGGGTTTTAATAAAATAAATACAGCCTCTAACTAGTCATGACTTCATGGACTGTATATAACGTTGTGGAATAAGTGCGTGAATCATTTACTGCGTTAATCCCTTTTACCACAGGTCTCTTAGTTGGAGATTTTTTTCTCTAATGGCAAGAAATAGCTGAAATCCAAGATGTTTGCAAAAAGTAGCCCTAAGATTTTTGTAATGTTTCTTTAATTCCCACCCCTCCATTTGCGCTTCCTCTTTTCATTTGCCTGGTAAATGGTTCAAGTCTTTTATACTGCACTTCTGCAATTGAAATTTGTGTAGCCTCATGGTAACAAAGAAGACCGTGCGGAGATATTTCAAATGTACCAGAGGAAGTGCTGATGCACAAGAAACGACCCCCTACCTGTGTCTGTTGTGCTATGAATAACTGGATTTATGCTAAGGTCTTTTAATCTGCTTGGGTTTTTTTCTGCTAGTTTTTGTCTTGTATTATTTCTCTTCTATAGTTTTGAGTACTGGCAAGCACAAAAAGAGGACAGACCTCAACAGTAGAACAGCTTTCAGTGCAAACAAGTTAGAGCTGTGCAAGAGTGAGAAAACTTAAGGGGAGAGATTTTAAATAGCTCAAAAGAATGTAACCTGTGGCTGTGCCTGTTCCACAGAGATAACTTCTCTTTATAGTGACTTAATACAGCTTCCAGAATTAGAAATTGGAGGGAAGTAGCTTCATAAACCATTAGCTGGTTTAAAAACAACATCCTGTAATGTGCAAATATTTGAGAAGCAGCTCTGAACTGTACATCTCCTTCATGCTGCCAGTACCCTGTTGCTTTTTCTGCTAGAAGTGGAGCAAATGAGATGCATTGTGCGGATGTGAAGATGCAAATGACCTCAGGATTTGGATGAGCAATTTTTCTATTCTAAACTCAGCGTCATCCAGAAAGGAGACTTCCTACAGATTGTCACCATATCCTATTTCTAGAAATGAGTCTAATTTCTAATTCTGGTAAACAGAGTGCTGCGACACATAGGACAGTCCGCTGAAGCGCAGTCCTGGGTATCTTGTGAGATCTGAAAGGATCTCTGTTTTAAGCTTGTAGAATTTTTTTCTGCCCTCTGTTAGAGTTGGATTGTTATGAATGTTATGCTGGGGGCATGTGCCTGAGGTTGTTTTTGTTTGCTTTTTAGATAGCATTCCCAGCATTTGGTGAAAAACTATTTTTTCATGAGGTGTTTTAAAATACTGATTGTAATTTAAAGAAACAGCTGTCAGATCACTGGTGAGATGCTTTACAATAACATTTTATGTGCATAATCCACTGCATACTTAATGCATATCATTATAAAAATGTGTACTTTGTAAAGCCTGAATTATCTTCTTCTCTAACTGCAGTTTCCTGACCTGACTACTTCTACCAAATATTTAAATTGCTGGGAAAATGTAGTTGGATGATGAGTTAAAGCACTTTGCATCCCGAGGATTGCTGCTTTGCCCACAAGTGTCAGATACTGTCCTAAAGCTTCAGAGGGCATCCCTCTTGGGATGGGGATAAAGGGGAGGACATTTACTGCCACAGACAATAAATGAGAGGGAAGTATTTCCTGGACTGCTTGCAGGGCATGGAATACTTTGAAGGTAAAGGAACTGAAGGGCAGTGCTGCACAGCACGTTGTTTTGAGAGGAACCTGTTGTCAGGCCAGTAGCTGTTTCCTTTTGATTTCATGCTTAGACCTTTGCATGGCTTAAATAGCGTAATGCTTTTATATTAAAGTTATCAAAATGCTTCATCAGAGCCTTCTCTCCTTCTCTGTGTAGAATTACACTAAGAAGTATTTATTAATTTCTTGTTCTTTTCCAGATTGCTGATCTGCAACTCCACAAACTGGATGAATTGGACTGTTTGATCCAGGGCCTACTTTATGTTGATTCTGTTGGTTTCAATGGCCAACCAGAGTGCTATTATTTTGAAAATCCTACAGATCCTGAACAGTGCCAGAAGAAGCCTTACTGCCTTGATAATCCGTACCCTATGCTGCTGGTTAACATGGGCTCGGGGGTCAGCATCCTAGCTGTGTATTCGAAGGACAATTACAAGAGAGTTACAGGATCCAGGTAAACATTTATTTATTTATTTGCTTAATATTTCAACAGATAGAAGCAGACAGTGGCTGTAGACACAGCTCCAAGTCATGTTCATCTTCCCAGATCCTTTAAATCTTGGTTGTAGCAAGACTGGAAATACCCCAGGTTTTTGTCAGAGCAGGGTTTGGGTCAGTGAAATCATTTATCCATTCAGCTTCAGAGCTGTCTTAGTCTCTTCTTGGTGTTCTTTCCTACTTCCTATATCCTGCTGTGAGTTACTGAATTAGAGCTGTCCTGATTAATGAATGTTCTTCCTATGCTTTGGTCCTCCATACTAGCCACAGTAGTGAAGTAAAAACATCAGAGCTGAGCAAAAACCTCTTGCTTAATTATTAAGATTTGTATCCAGAATACAGAAAAACTTTGTAGAACTGCTTCCTACCACTGGATTTTGGCAGAGGGGTCTTAGTGGATCTTGCTTCCTTACTGATTGCAGTAGACTCTGGATGATGCTGGTAAATTAATGAATGGCAGTGTATAAAGACTAGAATTTGATTATCTGTGTTCTTGAGCATCGGTGTGATTTCTGCTAATGCTCTCTGGAATCATTTGTAAGATGCAGCTGAGTTGAAATGCTGTCTGTGTTCAGTGGAAGATTAAGATGTGGTCGATCTGTTTAAGAGCTTGGAAGTTCAGTGGCATAGATGCAGAATTTTGCTCTTGAGGTCACAAAACAGCTTGAGATGTGATTAAGTTGACTCATGGATGTGGCCACAGTAAATGCTTAGTTGTAGGAACTACTGGATGTGCATGTTTTCAACTAGTATTAAAAGCACACATGCATCTATGCACTTTTTCCCTAATTGGTATGCTTCATATTAGTAATATGAGGACTTCAAACAAAAAAAACTCCACTTCAAAAGCAACAACCAGAGCAACTCTGCATTTGTTATAGTCCCTTCCAAAGCAGCATTCTGTTCTTCAGGGCATGGTACATATTAATGAAGTTTTTCATATGGACTGCAAATGACTACATCTGACTTCTGTTGCATTATCTAGAATGTCTTTACCACAAACATATATGAGAGCCATTTTCTGTATAATACAAAATAACACAAGCTGAAGTTAAGAGGCTTTGATTTTCTTGCATTTCTGATTGTTTTTCAAGCACAGCCCTTTCAGTATTAGTAGATGTACTTCTAATCCTTTCCATTACAAAAGGGAAAACATGACTGCAGTGGGTTGTTGACTTGTTACAGATGGTGAAATCAATACTGTCTCATGGCTGATGTCAGCTTCCCACTGTTCAGATATTGAATGTATTAAAGCAGTACTGGCTGTGTTCTGAAAGACTTTCCTAATAATCTAACAACACTGACTGAACAGTGTTCCTGCCTAACCTTCTGTGATTTTTTTGAGGCGCAAATGTGTCTCACTAATCCTCTTGTTTACAGTGGCTCCAGTCAGCATGACTGTGATCTCTGCCAATAAGTAAACTTTATCAAAGGTTAAGAAAGAGTAAGGAAGTATGTAGAGGTTAGTAAGTTGAAGTTCATGTCTGTAGAGACTGCAGAGTCCACAGTAGAATTTTAATAATGAGTTGTTAACCTGTTAGACATAGTCGAATACTCCCTTCTAAAGTTTGTAAATATTGTACTTCATCCTGTGCAAGGTTTTCAAATGATATGATTCTTCTTATTCTGAGTTCTATGGAGGCCAAGGCAGACATTCTGGGCTGATGCTTTGCTTTGAACAGGATCCAACTGTACTGTTCCCTTCCACTACTGGGGGGGCAAGATCCATCTTAGCTACTTAGTCCTGCAGAGATACTTAGCTTTGTTTGCCATTTATTCTTTTTTCACTGACTCAGGTGATCTGCTGGCTGCTAATTTTTATCCAAAGAAAACTTTCTAGAGTGCCACCAATAGCAGACTAATATCTGCAGAGTTGGATTGAGCCGTATTCTCAACTAAGCATTTCTTTGGCATGATTTCTCCTATTTAGATATTAGGAAGAGCGGTTCAGTTAGAACTGTGAATGCATGTTAAGCAGGAGCTCAGCAAAGGGTTTCTTTCTTCACTTCAAGAGTTGCAAGATTACCATTGGTAGCTGTGTAGACCATTTTGAAACCAAGAGTCTGAAGAGCTGTGGTGAAAGCTAGTCCCAGCTGCTGATCTGAAAGAAATGTGCTTTTCTAGCCTGGGAGGAGGAACGTTCCTGGGCCTCTGCTGCTTGTTGACTGGCTGCGAGACGTTCGAAGAAGCACTAGAAATGGCTGCGAAAGGAGACAGCACCAATGTGGATAAACTGGTGAAGGATATTTACGGAGGAGATTACGAGCGGTTTGGCCTTCAAGGGTCTGCTGTAGCCTCAAGGTATGCTTTAAATAAGCTGTTTTCAAGGAGTTCGTAGTAAACTTTGTGCATGCTGAACTGAGTGCATAGTCCCTGAACTATGCACTGTGTCCATGTGGAACTGTCACTCTGAACGTATCATGTAGTTTGTCCTTGGATCTCTCACCTACTTCTTACCCTTTTTTTTAACCAGATACAAGCGATACTGTATGTAGTTTGCTTTCATTGAATTACAGTTACTTAATGAAGAGGTGTCTTTATTTATTTCTTTGCATTTTCAGAATGATCACTTTTCATGTTTCATTATGTCTAAAGTTAATGGATATCAAATTCAAGCAAAACATTAAATAATAAATACATTTCTAAGGGCTTTTAGCACTTCTAAATGCCTCGTGTTAAAAGGAATGATTTTCCTCCCACAGCTTTGGCCATATGATGAGTAAAGAAAAGAGAGATTCCATCAGTAAAGAGGACTTGGCCAGAGCTACATTGGTTACTATCACCAACAACATTGGTTCTATTGCTCGCATGTGTGCATTGAATGAGGTAAGATGGTGTATTTACTATGAGCTTAAGTTGTTTAGCAACAACACAGTAACATTATCAAAATACAAAAATTCAAATTGCTGGTATAGTAGATACGTAACTGGCCTTAGTAAATATGCATCTACTTAATGCTCTGTCCTAGCTTACTGGATTTGTCACACATGCTTTGGTGCAAGATGTAAGGTGCTTTAATTTTCAGAAGTGGGGAAGAGGGCAGAAAAGTTGGCTTTAAAGCTCTGCTTTATCCATTGATGCTTGGAGCTGCCCAATGTTCTCAAACTGTAATAAATATGAATGCCTTTGTAATCTAAATGCTTTTAATCACCTCTTAGTTAATAACAGACCTTATTATACCATGACAGATTGTTTTACTTGGCTTGTTTCCATAGTGTGATGGATTAGAATTGTATTTTGTATTAAATCTTCTCATATACATGACATCTACTATATTGGATCAGAGAGAGAATATAATTTATTATTCTAACTCAGACTTCTGTTAGTTGCTTGTTGCATTCTTTTCTTTAGGCAGGTAACTAAGGGTGGGTTGTTGAGTATGTCTTTCCAGCTTCCTCTAAATATGTAGGAATTTCTTTTGAGCTGTAAGTTCCATCCTTCATTATTATATGGCAACTGATCTCTTTCTGTCTGATCTCCAGAAATTTGTCTGAATGTTTTTCATGCGCTACTGTTTTTAGCTCTGCAATGTTCTCCACTAGAAAGAAAAAGTGCTTTTTTTTTTATTTTTTATTTTTAAAAGAAGTAATCCAAAACCCCAAACAAACTCTCAAACCACCATCTGATTGCTTCATTGGGTGCTTTTTTCATTGTTATTGCTTTGAGAAATAGCAGGTAATTAATAACTTGTCATTTAATCATGGCCTTTCTTGAGTGGTAGCGGCTGATCTATAACTTGTTGATGTGTCTGAGTACTGAAGTCTTTCTTCCTTCCATCTGTCATTTCACTTTTTTAATCTCAAATTTCATTTACTATATTTGATTTAGCTGCTAAATCTTTTCAGCATTTCTATACCATTGACTTTTTAGTTTGATTCTGTTGATTAACTTTGACAGTATGCCAATAAATTTGTTGCTAATATTCATTTCTAGAGCCACTTATATTTTGAACAGCAAACGTCTGTGTGTACTCATATCAAATGCTACTGATAACCTCTCTTCTTTGTGAAAAGTGGCTACGTACGTTTTTTGGCAGTTTGACTTTTCCAGTCCTGATGATTCTCTTTCAAGTCTTCTCTTTGCTTTCAGCTTCTTTACAGTGTTGCCTTGTGGCATGGAGTTCAAGCAGCATTGTACAGGGCTATCAAAGCATGGAGAGTTGCAGCAGGGAACAACGTGTGATGCGTTCAGAGGAGGAAATAGGCTACTAATGAAACTAATGCTTCTGAGTCATGGTGAAAAAGTTGCTGACATTTGTTTTGTGGACAGACTTCCATAAAAACTAGATGTGATCCATAGGATTGTATGGAGGAGGGTAGTTTGATATACTAAGTATGCTTCACATCCTAGACAGTGTCAAAGTAAAACTTACCCAACATTTGAGAGAGAAATTTATTCTGCGGCTTTAACAAAAGAGAAGTTAATTCGGTGGCTTTATTTGTTTTTTAAAAAGGCTTCAAATGTAGCATATTGTTGCAAGGCAGCTACTTTCTAGATCGTTATTTTTTTCCCCAAATAAAGCTGTGTTCTGATCCATACTCCAGACACCTGCATTGTTTTTGTGAGGTACGGCTCTAACTTGCAGCAAGTCTGGTGAATGAAATAGCCAAGTGAGAGCTGTATGCTGAGAAAATGGTTGAATTTGATATTACTTTGTGCAATGCTGTGTGTATTAGATTAGGGTTATGGTGAAGCTCGCTTTTACAGAATCAATTTATGCCCTGAAACATGAGTTTTCATCATTTTTTTTCAGTGATTGCAGCCTTAATGTTTTATTGAAAATGACTTGCATGTGTGCAGGAAACAATGAGGCTGGGGAATAAATGAAATATTCAGCCTGCAGAACTTCAAAGGAAAGTTTACTTGCACAAAGTTGGCAGGAGAGTAGAAAAATTCTGTAGTCTGGACCTGTTAGGCTACACGTCGTTTGAAACGGTTTGTTCTAGGCACAGCAGATGAACATAAAGGAAACCAATCTCCTTGGTTTACACTTCTTATACTAGCAGAGCATGTAAGCATCTTTACAAGCCTTCTTGCAAAAGTATGTGCAGGATGGATTTTCTTATTGCATCATTGACATAAATTCCAGTGTTCACTTAAATTGACGAATATGTGTGTATGTAGTATGTACTTTACTCAAAGGTATACTATAGTTTTCTGCTGCAGGGCAGTTGAGTAGTTGAGCCAAAACCCCAGAGTGGAAGAGTGCATATCTTTGCCAGGACATTATAATTTGGTTAGCTTAAGCAGGCATTTCATCACCAGCCCTTATGAGTTTAAGGCTTCTGTCTTTCAACTTCAAATACTTCAGCTGTGAGCAATTAGAAAGTAAACTGGCAAGACTCTCTTAAGAGATAAAGTAGCTCATTTTCTAAGTCCTGAAAAATGCTACAGCTGTTTTCTTTTCAATTCTAGTACATAGGAGATTCCTTGATTTCACAGAGTTTAAAATTGTTAATGTTGGAAAATAGAATGGGAAACTTGCATGTTAATGCACGCTGCTATTCTAGTAGTCAAATATGACTACTGTTTTAATTTTTTAAGAATTGTTGTACTTTGTGTTAATTTCTTCTTGCTTGAATTTCTGGTAATGGCACCTTAATGTGTATATTCAGGAAAAACAAAAAAGATCTTGAGAATGAAATTCAGACATGAGTTCTAATCAGTTTGGTGGTATTGACTTACAGGAAAATAGTTACATGTTTATCCTTTCTTTGTTAGAAGTGAGTTGTAGGGCCAAAACTGACTTG
>PPHD01028146.1:0-10971 GCA_002909625.1 Bambusicola thoracicus
TTCTTATTTTACTTTGAGTAGATGTGTGGAAGTAATGTGGAGCTGGAAATAAAGCACAAGCATAGTTTTACGAAGAAAGTGTGAAAGACAACCTTTCTACCATGCTTTTATTACATTGGATCGTTCACAGATGGATGGACTTTTAGTTGGCTCCAGAAGTAAAGGGCCCACCCCATATATATGTAAACCTTTCTAAAGTAAGTTGAATTCCCTTAGGAGCAATGCATTAAAGTGCCAATGAAAATGGAGTTTTCTTTTACCTTGTGACCTTTCTGCTTTCCCATCAGTAGGTAGGAAAGATCCAAACTCCAGTGAATATTATTAACAGTCAAACTTAAAAGCAGCAGATACAGATACGCACACGCACTGGGAGATAAACAATAAAGTAGGTAGAATTGGGGTTGCCCATGGTTAGTAATGACATATCACCTTCATTTTCTCTCTGTATGCCTCCAATTTTATTAAAAATTCATAAAAAAAGTGATGCTCTCGATGAGAATATGTCTGAGTTGCCAGAGAAAGAAATGTATTTCTAAATAATATCCTCAGAGTATACTAGACAGGCCTAAGAGATTCGCACATACTTAAAACTTCACTTAAAGCTTCACTTCTAGATTCTGTGTATTGATGCACTTTAAGTATTTCATATGCATGCATTTTTATTGTGAGATTGTGAGGAATTATCTTATGTGGAGATGAATGGATTTTACAGAATGCTTATTTTTACCACTTTGATTTCAAAGACATGAATTTTTACTCATTTGAAACACTTAGCTGGAAACTTAGCTGCAGCTTTAAGCCATGGCTGGCATCTTTCTAAAGAACGTTATGTTTCTGCTGTGTACACTTACTTCCTGCTTTTGCTTATGAAATATGGGAAAATTGAATAAAACTTGTTCACATTTGCTCAAATTTAAAAGAAAATGATTTTACGCTTTCATCTTTGTTTTCTGAGAAAATTCTGGCAAACAAAACGGTTGTGGATGCCCCATCTCTGGAGGCATTCAAGGCCGGGCTGGATGTGGCTCTGGGAGGCCTGGTCTAGTGGTTGGCGACTCTGAACGTAGCACAGGGGTTGAAACTAGATGGTCTTTGAGGGCTTTTTCAACCCAGGCGATTCTGTGAACAAGCCTATTTTGGAGAGTAGTGACCCAAACAGTTTCATTGCTGTGGAAAGAAGTAGTATTAGTACTTCTGTTTTCTTGAGAGTAGAGACTGTGGGGAGCTTGACAGAATGGAGAGGAAATCCACAGAATAAAAGTAGTATTAATCTGCAAATATGTCTATAGCTGAGGGCAGATTTTTTCCACATCATCACGGATTCAGACTAGTGATTACTTTAAGCATCTTTTCTGTTGCAAACAGTATTTCAAGAGATTATTAGTCAAAATTTGAAAACTATGCAGATGTCTCTTGCAGAAAGCTGATGATCTGCCTAATGATCTTCAATACTCTGAGGGAGAGCCATGGAAAACGATGCGCACTTGCGTACATCTCATTGAGAACATTTCTTAGTGTAGCTGTCAGATGAGTAGTCTGTAGTAATAAACAAAAATGGTTTTATAGCTCATGTTGCAAGACTGGCTTTCGTGTCTGCAGCATTGAATAGTTGCTGTATGTAACAGTCTCTTTTGCCATCACTGTTCTCATTCATAAAAAGGATTTACTGAACTGTACTTATTCAGATAAATCTAATTTATGACGTCTAATCAACAAAGTTTTGAGTTAATCTGTATTAATTTTAACTCAATCATGTTGTTCAGTTAATACTTAGTCGAAGTCAGTAGTTCTGTGTAAGCACTGAGCACCTAATTTACGTGCTTATCTGTAGGTTGTACAAACACACACAATGGTTTGACAAAAGTGGTATTAAAGGGGATTCTCAGCCATAAATATCTTCCATTTCTCCTCTTCTCTTCTTTTTTAACCTTTGGTAGTCTGCAGTACCACTGATCTGCATTCATAGCCCATGATTATCTGATTTATAACTGGAGCCTGGTTAGTTTTTGCACAGTACTGGCCAGCTTAGTGTATATTCAATTTACCCACTGCCTGAGTTCTTTGGGATAGACTGTGAAGATCGTCTTGAGTTTTAACAAGCATGCAGAAGATCAAATACAACACAAGGTTGTCCTACTGTAAAATCCAATAAAAGGAATTATCAGAAGGAGGAGGTGTCTATAAAGACACTTGCAGAATTTCTCCTCAATTATTCTGATGCATCCCTGGGATTAAAACAGGAACCTGGCTAATCCAGGGAGCTTCTATGCTCTTACATCCAAGGAACATCCATCTTTCTGATGGTACAAAGAAGTTACCAACAACTTCTGATTTGGGCTTCAAGATGACATCTCAATATGGAAGTTGTTTAAGTCTGCTGTACGTTACATCCAAATAAGCTCCATAGAAGCTGTGTTTTCACATGCTTTGTCTTCTCCTGTCTGTTTCTTATGACTTTGCAGGAGAATGGTTTTAAAAAGATGCCTTGGCTCTCTCATAGAGCCAGCAGAGAGGAAGAGTGAGACTGGTGTGTCCCGAGATTAGAAAGGAATACCGTAAATCTTTGCAATGTGCTTGGGATTTTGTGGGTGTAGAAAGTGCATACCTTGGTGTTGATTTTTTTTTTTTTTTCAACATCCCTAGAGAATACGTTGTTTTTAATGACGTTAGAAAGGTCCAGAAGTAATACAGAAGCACTACACTGTAATGGCTATGGTCCACAAGTTCACGTCAGCAGGAGTACAGAATTTCCAAAACCTGTTCATTTTTATTTCAACCACTCCAAGCATTCAGCAGTAAAATACCTATAAGTTAATCTTCTAGGCTGGCCTTTCTTTTCCCCAATTGAAAACTCTCTCAGCCCCAGTACTTCTAAAATGAGAATCAGTGCCGCAAGAAGATTCTGTGGTGATCCACAAGAAGACAGTCTTGGATGGCATCCAGTGCATCTGACACCTCTGTGCAGAGTACATGTTGGTGTGTCTAGCTTGGTTAGCAGGGGACTCATGATGGGACAGGACAAGTAGATTTTGGTTGGGTGTTGACCAGTCCTCTGAAACGGTAGTGTTGGATCAAATGTACTGTAGTTACTTTGTAGAGACAAGTCTGCGATGTAAAAATTAATAATAATTTTAAGAAACCTTTTGTGGTGAGAAGCTTTCCATAGTTCTACTCACACATTCAACTACTGCATTGTTTCTCTTCTGAGGCAATGACTGTGCATCTTGGATGTTTTTGTAGTGAAATACCATTGTAAAAAAAAAATCTTTGTCAGCAAGAAACAGCAGTGGGTTAGATTTCCTGACCCTGTGGCATTTCCATTACGGATGAAATGGCCATGTTTACAGGGCAAAGGGATGTATTCTTCAATTGCTTATGTGAAATTTCATGACAATTGGCAGTTGAATAACAAAATGTTTCCAAGATGATGTGTGCAGCAATGCTGCTGAGTTTGAAATATTCTTGCTAGTCTCCTCTTAAGGCGACTATAAACCAGTTGGATTATCAGAAACCTCCTTAATCATCTTACAAGTGTATGATCCAAGGTAAAATGCTGCTGTTTCAAGAATGTAGTGGACAGTTCTATCTGGTTTTGAATATGATACGTCTAAGGCATGGGAAGAGTATTTTCCAAAGCTGCCTAACCCCTAAATGTAAGTCTGTGTGAACACATCGGTATTTGTCTGCTTGTGGCCCAGTCTGGAGCGTCGCCACAGTGACTCTACGGATTATTTAGAAGTTACGTCACATGGGTTACCTCCTGTAGTGAAAGCAGTGTAGCCACAAAATCAAGAAAAAGCATGAGTTCTTACTAGGATCCAAATGTGGTTGTGCCCGTTGTGCTTACATCTGCATGGAAGTGTCTACAATAAAAGAACTACTTTTGACTTAGCTGAGTACGACAGATGAAAGGACAGCAGCAACCTTCTGGATCTGAGATCAATCTTAAAGCCAATTTCTTGTCTTCTTTCACAGACTCCTGCTTCTCAGTTGAATCATTTTCAAACTCGAGCATAGTTTATTCCCATCTTTGATGTAACTGTCTACTTTTCTTTTTCCAGTTTATTTGCTATGAACAGGTATAACTCGCTGGCATTATTTGAAGTCTTGCAAGTTGATTTAATTGAGTCAGTCTTCTCTTCCAATCTGATGCGCATCCCAGGCACTCGCTGCATGTCCATCTTTATCTGTTACAATGGGGTAGCTGTCAAGTTAATATAGTTTTTTCACATCTGTGATTAATGTTAACAAATCTCCCATAAAATGAAGGGGAAAATAGAAATGCTTCTCTTGATCAGCTTATCTACTACAATTAAGACCATCCTGAAGTTTAATATTTCTTTGAATTCATCTCTGCTATTGAGTGCCCGTGCAGTAAAATAAACCCAGTCCATTCTGTTGGCTGCTGAATGTGAGGCAAGACCACATGCTGCTAAGCAAGAGGCTCATCTGGTCTGCTTGGAACTACCACGTGCATTAAATAGCTCCACCTCAATGAAAATGTCATCCTATGCATATAGCTATGTGATGTTAGATTTTGCAGTTGTTTGGTTTACCATATTCTGTTGAGTTTTTCCTTCTTTAGCAAAAGGAGATTGCTTTTCATCTTATCCTCTATCAGGACTCTAAATTAAACTCTTTCATCTGTATTGCTATCTGTGAGGTATTTGTAAACTACAGTAGTATTCTGTTCAAAGCTCTTTTCTAGATTTTTATGAAGTTATCTTCCTTAGTCTGTCTTCATATTTATAATGTTATTCTCCCTTTCTAATATCACTTAGCTTTCTTTATATATACCTAGTTATTGCAAGAAAGATGTGGAGCTGTTGGAGCGGGTCCAGAGGAGGGCTGCAGAGATGATCAGAGAGCTGAAGAGCCTCTCTGATGAAGAAAGGTTGGATGGGGCTGAGCTTGTTCAGCCTGGGGAAGGGCATGTTCTGTAGAGGCCTTATTGAGACCTTTCAGTACTTGAAGGGAGCTTATAAGCAGGAGGAAAGCTGAAGGTAGTGATAGGTTAAGGGGGAAAGTGGTTTAAAATAAGTTTAAAATAGGAATAACTTTATCACCAATAAATACCAACTTATTTTCTCCAGCACCACACTTCAGATGTTTGTGAATTGCTTTTGTTTTGTTAACACAAAAGCAAATCAAATAGGAAAATGTAGGATATTTTCTCCTTGAAACTAATGCTTATGGAGCTTTAAAAGACATTTAAAATGAATTGTTCATCCTTCCTTGATATGTATTTGGATTTGGGTTCATTTCTATACATATTTATGAGCTTTATTTTCAAGAAAGTGACAAAGTAATCAGTCTAAAACAGAAAGAAGCCAATTGCAGAGAATGCCAGCTGCTGAACGTACTATAAATCTTACAAAACCAACGTCAGTTTCTGTTTTTAGGAGTCATGTATGTTTTTACAGGCTTGGCTGATTGTCTCCCCCTGTCTTGTCAGCTACCCCTCCCACCCTCATCAAACCTCTGAACTGTGTCTAACTTACTTTGAATTCCAGAGTTCTCCTGTTTCAGTGTGATCCAACAATGAATTACACTTAAATCAAGATACGTAGAAATATTATGGGGTTTTATTGGTGATACCTGTAGTAACTTCTATAATCCAAAGCGTTTAGCTCTCTTTATTTGCCTTGTAATGTGCACTCCCCCAGCCCTTTCTACCAAATTTATTCTGCATGTCTAACTCTTTCTCCGCAGCTCTTGCTTCTCCCTTGAGTAACATTAGCACCTCTTACTTCTTTTCAGAGTTGCTTATCTGTGTGAAATAGCTCACACTACTGACATCTTTTATTGTTCTTGCCTGAATGGACATTAGAGTTTCAGAAATAGAAAGAAAGCTGTTTGTTCCTTGATTTTCAAGCCCTCCTACCCATCCAGACGTAAATGCCCTGTTATAGACTTTGTACTGTGTACCATTGGTTGTTTCATACTCTTCCCAGTCAGATCTGCCCTTGGTATCTGAGACCACATTTCTTCTTTGCTTCTGTACAACTCTGTTTCAGGGATTAGTTAGTTTATGTTCAGATGGAAAAAAATAATAATGTTGGAATATTTTGATGTATGGTTATGGATGATGCTTTATGACAGTTCAGGTTAAAGGTAAATCAGGCGAGCTGTCTTTAAAAGATGCCTGCTTCCTCCTGCGTGGAGGTCCTTGCCAACTATTAGCAGATCCTTTCTAACTGCTTTGTTATGCCCGCTGTATGTTTAAAACAAAAAGCTTTAAAATGCAGAAAGTGCTTTAAGATTAGTGCCAAAAGTAGTGTCATTAAGTAGTCTAATGAATTGAGTGTGTTCCCATTTGAAGCTTAGCAGTTGCTGAGATTTGGGAGAACAGTTATTCCTGAAAAGCGGAAATGTAGTCCTGTTGTCCCCAGGGAAGCCCAAGGAAGGGGCTCACTGCAGAAATTGAACTGGAATTAGAAAATAACGGGATTTGGAATGAAAACTTAAGCCGTTTGAAGGCATCTTTGTAGCCCTGGAGCTGGAATCTTGTCTCATACCTCATTGCCACCAAGCCCACAGAGACGTGGCTTTGATTACCATCTCCTCAGTAAATGACTAGCTCCTTCCTAATGTCTGTCTTGGGCAATTAGATGTGGAGTTCATCTTGCCATACCGATGCTTGGAGCAGTGGAGTTTGGGATGGTTGTTCCTATTTTGCCTTTTCCATACTCGGAGCAGGTTTCTTAAATTCACTTGACGTTGCTGTTAACTGAAGGGTGGCATCGGGCTGTGTGGGGGTGTTCTGTGAGTCACTGAGCTTAGGTTATTGGGTTTTTTTTATTGTTTTTTTGTTTGTTTGTTTTTTGCATAACTCCAGATAAGTAGCTTGTTCAGGGAGTTTGCTGTAATACATAAACAGCAGAAGAAAAACGTGCCTTGCAAGACTGACACGTATGGATAGCAGGTTCTTGAAATGAAAGACACCATTTAATTCCTGCTTATACAGCTGAAGCTTTCAGCATTGTTTTGTTTCCGATACAAATGATGCTGCCATGTTACCCTGGTCCACTACAAAAGCCCAGGAGTGCTCTTGCAATCCTGTGGAGCTGTCTGGCATGTGGTGATGAGGCCAGAGAACGGGATGAGAGCGTGAGTGGGCTCCTCACCACAAGTATGCAGCTCTGCTATATTTATAGGCTCTTACAACACTGTTGATAGGCAAGGCAAAGGCAGGCAGCATGCTGCTTTTGGTCACGTTATCAGTAAGAAAGAATAGATGGCTGGGTTTGGGTTCGCTTTGTTGTTAGTTTTTTTTTTTTTCTCTTTAAATCTGAGCTGCCCATGGTGATAAGTCTGTCAAGTGCAGGCAGTTGCTCTGTGCAGAATAGCTGCTTTCTGAGATGAGCAAAAATGACCATACATCCCGCCAATACTGGAAGTGCAACTACAGCTACACTTGAGTCAGCAGTTGTCTGTGTGTTTGCAAACAAACCAGGTTTTCTTCCTGAGATCTGACCAGTAACATGCACTGAGTTTGCTTACACTGTAATGAATTAACCTTGCTAGGTTAACTGGGAGAAGTGGCTCGTATTCATACATTTCCCTGGCATCTGGGAGGCAGTGGAGGTGCTGTCTGTAAAGCAGATTCGTTACCTGGTGTGCAGTGAGCCAGTTCCCGCACTCTCCAGAGACACAGTGCTTTCTATTCAGGTCCAAGTGCTGGCGGAAGTTTCTACAAATCAAGCACAACAATTCAAGTTTCTTTACCTTATTTATACATTAAATTCCCAAGTACTCCCCCTATCTAATACAGAAGAAACACCTACTGCCTATGCATTCGTATGGTTAAGCACTCCTTTTCCTTTTGGCTACTTTCCTGACTGTTTGTGCCTGTGCAGGATTGCTGAGGGGTCTTATGCAACCCTTGGTGGTCCTTTGGGGATTGCTTTCCTTACTCTTCTTATTCATACATGGTCACCTAAGAGCAAGCTGGGCAGTTTTCCTCCTGACAGTTTTCCAGTAGAACAATTGTCCTTGGATTAACCAGATAGCACCAATAGTCAAGACATGCTGCTTTTCCACTTGATTGTGGTCTTCACTCTGTAAATCCCATTTAATTTGCAAAAATCTTGAAACTCCCTGAATGCTCCTTGCTACAAAATGGGTCCCCTACTGATGATAATCCTTCAGGAACTTCAAACCTGGGTATTACTTCTTTATCTATCTGCTTCTCTAGCTTTGTTGGTACAAAACACAGGAAAGCTCCTGGCCAGACTGAAAAGGTATTAACAATCACCAGTAATTATTTATAACCTCTACATTTTAGTAGTACTGAAAAATCAGTCTGCCAGTGACTCTCGGATATGAAGCTTCTTCTCACATCTCCTGGTAAGGACCTCCCTTGGATTGTTTCTCAAACAAGTTTCACATCCTTGTGTAATACCTTTGTTGATTTTTAGCATATCAATGCCTGTTGCATACATTTTTATATTTGTACAATTTCTGCCAAGACTTCAGCTCCCACATGTGTGGTACCATGTGTTCTTTTCATAATTTCCCTTATTAATTAAGAAGTAACTATGCATTGTCTATTGGGAGTTTTCCACCATCCTTTGGGAGTCTTAATTCAAATATTCGAACACAATTCAAATACTCAGTTTGTTTTTTCTTCTCTGCATATTCAGGAATGTTTATATTAGAAGCTCTTTCAGGGACTGAGGCTGCTGTTCTTGTAAATAGAGTGGTTCTTTTTGAAGTTTCATCAGCCTGTGGATTTCCTCTGATTATATCGGTCTGTCCAGATTGGTGTTCTCTTTAGTGTAGTATTGCAACTTCCTTTGGCTTATTCATTGCTTCAAGCAATCTTAAAATTTCTTTGTTGCATTTCGTAGGATTTCCTTATGATGTTAATAATCCCCTCTCCTTCCAAATTGTACTGTGTGCTTGTATCACACCAAAAGTGTATTTTGAGTTGGTATCCCAAAGTCTGCGCAAGTATTCCTGGAGCCTGATGTTCTCTTTCATGCACACGAAGTTCAAAAGGCTTTGTCAGATCTGGGAGGCCTAAAGCCAAGGCACTCATGAGAGCAGCTTTTATTGTGTCAAATCCTTTTTGACAGTCTGGAGACCGTTCTAGCAACTCCTGGCCCCTTAACAGCCTCATACTAGGATTTGTCCATTAATCCAAAATCAGGTATCCACAGGCGACACCATCTGGCCATTCCTTGAAATGCTGTAAGCTCTTTTCTAGATCAAGGAGGTGTGATTTGACATATTGTTTCTATTCTATCTATCCCCAGCCTTTCTCTGTGGGCTATCTCAAGCCCTGAATAAGTCAGTCTTATGGATGATTTGACTTTTTTCTGTTACACTCTGAATCCTGCTAGTTCCAAAAAGTTTTGTAAATTTGTAACTGCTGCTTTGCATTTTTCAGTCTCCCCCAGCAGTATATCATCAAAGTACTGCAACAAGGTAATATTGCTTTCTTTACCTTGCTGCTGGTCCAGTTCATTTGCAGGTACATTACTAAAAATCATAGGGCTGTTCTTAAATCCTTGGGGTAGCACTATCCACCATAACTGCATATCTACCTGGTATCAGGGAAGAAGTCTAAAGCCATCACAAGAGCCGGGGAGGAGTTAGGAGACATGAGTGATGCCTGGGAACAGGAGGTCAGGCATGCTGCAGTCATGGCCTGTATTGTGGGTTTTGGATGCTCAGATGCTGGGCCCACATGCCCTGATCTAGCTGGGCCTCAGCTATCTTTGGCACATGGAGTCATGATCTATTGGTCCTGGGTTGGGTTTTGGATGGCCCCAACCCACAGGAAGGAGCCTGTAAAAAGGCACATCCAGGCATAAGTCACTACCTGCCTTATGCAATGGCTGAGCATGAGGTCTCTGGGGTTCTGGGAAAGGAGAAGGCACGTGAGTCTGCAGAGCTTTCAGCTTGAGCAGAGAGCTGTGGACAAGACTAAAAGCCCAGCTTTGCACAGTGTGCGCTATTTGCAGCTTACTACTAGGACTTTGTAGTTGCTTGCATGACATATATGAATATTTATTCAAATTCAGACTGCACTGGAAATTTGCACAGGATTTGCACAGAATTAAATGTCCCCAGATAAAGCTGCAATTATCACAAAGGTTTGATGCAGGGCTCAGTGAAAGATACTTAGTTAACTGGATAGACATAGTGTTACTACCTGATGCTGCATTAATCCATCTTGACAGAGAATCAAAAGCTGGGAAGGATGATTTTATAGAAAATTAGGACACGAGAAGCTGATGTTGTAGCACCGCTTACAGCTCTTACCTCCTACCTGCTTTTTTTGTGCCTTCATCATCTATGCACCTTAATTACTCTGTCCTTCAATTTGCATCAACGTGACCACCGCAGTACTCCTGCTCTTTGTCTGCCTTTAAACTTGAGTGACACAGAGAGCACTGACAGTGTGTTATGCTATTTTTATTTATTTTTTAATCTGCCAAAGAAAATGCAGCACACAAATCAGAGTAATGGTCACTATATCTGCTCTTGACGTGCATTCATGTTTAGGGATCTGCTCAGGAGAATGAAGTTGCAAAGTGCTGTTAAGCAGTCGCAGGTTGAGACTAAGGGGAAGCATATTAGTGGAAAATACTTGGAGGGCTCAGACAAAATGTGATGGCACAAAATAGAATTAGATTGCTTGGGTTACCTCTCAATTTTTGTTCCCATGCCCTCTGATCGGGCAGTGATCAAAGGCAAGGAAGCCATTTCTAGCATGACCTGAGTTGTTTTACTATATGCTCAGCAATACTGCCTTGCAAAGACAAGCCTGTATACTTGAAATTCACATTCATTTTTTTCATATCTTAAAAACCAAGGCTAATAACTCTCAGTGCAACTGTCAACATTGTTCTTTCATTTAGGTTTTTCTTAATTACTGGTTGGGTGAGGGTAGTTTTTTTTTGCAGTTTTCTTATCATCACTTTCAGTTTTCTCTAAATAAGCAACCTAATTGCCATCATG
>PPHD01028148.1:0-10971 GCA_002909625.1 Bambusicola thoracicus
ACCCTGCCCATAGCAGGGGGGTTGAAACTAGATGATCATTGTGATCCTTTTCAACCCAGGCCATTCTATGATCCTGTGAATGGAAAACTTGTTCTTGGTTGTCCTGCTAGAGCAGGTGTGCTGGACCAAGCAAGTGCCAGGTGTCCCTCCCAAACTCAGTCATTCTGAGATTATACTGCATGAGACAAATGATACAATGAAGGCTCTTTGTTCTGACTGGTACTCATGTTTACATAAACTTAGACCCTAACATGAATCTAACTCCTTGTAGCCTGTGCTTTAAGTAACAGTGATAAACCTTGGTTACCAGATCAGACCCTGTGTACACCTGCCAGAGTTTCTTGTGTCAAATATAGATTGGTAAGAAATGATTAGAAAAGGATGTAAGGTCTCCATCAGCACAGTTATACTTCCACTGCTGCTGCCTACGATCCCTGGCTTGGTGATTTTCTAAACTGGAATTTTTATCTCTTTTTCTAAATATCTTGTGCTGGATTTTCATATAAATACAATCAAATAATAAAGAAAAAGATATAAAGAATTTCAACAATGCTCACATGCAATATGAAGACTTTTTTCTTGTAGTGTTTGAATGACCTCAGTTACATTTTACATCCCTCTTCTACTTGTATTATTGCGTATGTTTCTTTAGGCAAGTAGTTTCCTTTTCACTATCTCTATAAGATTATTGATTTTACATTTTCTTTTCTGGTTAAGTGTTGTTACTTGCCTAATCTCTCAAATAGAAGTTGACCCACACTTTTGCTTATCTTTGCCATCTCCATCTTGGCTATGCATTTTCTAGTTTTCTATCTACAGAGAGACTGACTTCAGACACATCTTAAGATCAGTTAATATCAGACCAGCTTTTTCAATGTTAAGAATAAGTAATGAGAACTCTCACCGTCTGTCTTGTATGATTTGCAGGCAGACATATTGCATTCACTAGAAGCTCTTCGAAAGCAAAGTGAAAATAATAACCAATGTAAAAATGCAGTTATGTTTTTCTTCATGCTGGGCTGAGATACACTGATACGTATACAGTCCTGTCATCATGCTGAGCTTTGCATCAATAATGACAGAGACAAATGAAGGAGTAGAATACAAAAAGCTTAACTGTCTTTGTGAAAACAAATACTTATTGTTTCAATTTTTGCAATTATTTCTGGTAATATAATCAACATTATTTTTAAAGTAAAATGTGTATACAGGTCAGTGAAGTTAAGGGCCCAAGTGTACAGCATATTGCTGTATATTGCATATGGTCTGTGTACACCATATTGCATCAGGCTGGTTTCAGATTTCAATGAGATGTGTTCTTTTAATTGTTATTTTAATATTTCAGTATAGCTATTTTTGATCCCATAGACAAAAAGTCAGTAGTTTCAAATGCATCTGAAGAAGATACTGATGACATAAGCCATTGACACTTTCCACCTTTCTTCATGTACTTGCATGGAGGTTGTATGTGAAAGATAACTCAGAGCTCTTCTTCTGCAGTCCAAGACAGATTCTTCTACTTGTTGAAACACATCCTGACAGACTTGAGACCACTGCTTTGCAATGTTATATTATGCCCTGTGTTAAGTAACATCTGAGCTGGCATATATGTTAGACAACCTGAAGGCTAAGGATGTTATTTTTCCAGTTCTCATGTGTATTTTAAATAGTGTTTACTTTTATGTAATAGTATTATCCTTTTCTCACGTTTTTGTGCCTTCAGAAGAGCATCAGGGAAAAAAAAAATCCTTCTTCCTTTATGCTACACATCATTCTTTGTACTTCCAGTTATCTCCTTCAAATTCATTATCAGATTTGTAATATCCATTGCAATATTAATCCCTTAATGATTTCTTCTTTTTTGATTTATTTTTCTGTAGACTTTTGCATGTTCTCAGATTTCCTTGAATTGCTTTAAGTTGCATATTTTCATTTTTCCTAGCTGCAAAGAAATGCAGTTGCTGAAATGAACTTTGTGCACTGGATTTCAAGCTGTCATGCTTAGAAAAACACTGAACAAAAATGCAGTGCCAAGAGCCTGTCTTGATGGCTGCTCTATTAAGGCGGAATGGCTTCCATGTATAGCAAATGTTGAAGCCTACTACAGGGCTCACAGAAAAGCACCGACCTTTTCTGTTATGCCTACTTTTTCCTGCAGGACTTGCCAGTGGGTCTGTAGCGGACCTGCTACCATCTGTAGTTTGTGCAGTGAGTTTAAGTAAACTGTTCTCAAATAATTGATTTCACAACTATTCTTATCTACATATCCCTAATATTTTAGTGTATGGTGTAAGGAGTGTGCTATAAGAACCAGGTTCTGCACACACATGTGTATATGTGTACTTTCATTTGCTAGGGACAGTTCACTTTTCTACTGTGCCTCCCGTTACATGAATGAAAATTAAACAAAGTTTAAAAATTGTCAACAAAGTTTCCAGGCTCCCCAGATAGACAATGTAGTTTCAGCCAAAATAGTGAATGGTGCCAGGCGTACTATTCAGCCCATGTTAAAGCTAACAAACACATTGAATATGATTCAGTTGTCTATAATCATCCCATCCGAGATATCCAACTGGTTTACAGATGCTGCTTCAGAAGGATAGATGTGTCCTATCTACCAGGCCCACTGGAGAGATTTGAATGGGATGAAAAACCTTAGATGGTACAAGTTTCCAGTGAGAGCAGCTAAATCAATCACATTTGCTTATCTGAGTAACTGTCTGCACTGTTGGCTCTAGTGATTAGGTTTATTTAATATCTTTTTAGACACTGCTTCCAGCTAAAGGCGGGTTACACATTTCTAGAGTGCTACAATTAACAGAATATCTATCGCAGTAGGCATTCAGTTTTTAACTAGAGAAAAAGTAATTTAAAAAATATATTTTTGCCTCCTATTGCTTTCCACAGACAATAAATGACATGCATGTTTAATTTATCAGTATGCTTGGTTTAATTCACCATTTGAGTATTAACAAAGCATAAATGATTGCTGGTAGGGTGAGAGAACTGGAACTTCTTATGCTAGGCCGTCTTCTCCACAGGACCAAAATGAAGACAAGCAGTTCTTTGGAGAAGGTTTCCTATTTAATTTATGATAGCTATCCATAGTAGAGGTGCAGTGGGCTCATCAGGACAGACATGATCCTTGCACTAATGCATTGTACTATCAGTATAGTTGGATAGTTGGATAGTCTTCATAAAAAGAGAGTTTCTCTTCCAATCAGAACACCCTATGTATCCTTTGAATAACATTATTTCAGAAACAGTGGTATCAGAATAAATCAAGGTCATCAATAACCCAAAGCTTCTCAAATTATATTTGAGTGTTTGAGAAAGCTGTTGATAAGCATCTAACCCTTCATTTATATATCATCTCATACAGAAAGGTACTACAATATGGGTATTAAATTGAGATGAAATGAGCCATCATTTGTTTATTCTGACTGATAGTAATTATATTATTTACCTTTTTAAAACATTTATTTCAAATAAAAGTGTGTACTTAGGAGGAAACAGCATGTCTTTTAAAACATGGTCTCAGAAATTTCCACTTGAGGGAGGAAATAGGTTTCTAGGTCCTGAAAACCATTTCCAAGTGCATAGCTCAAACTAAAATTGAGTAAAAAATTGAGGGTAATCCTCTGGCCTTTATCACACAACAGGCCAAATTAGAGGATCATAGAGATTTTAATGGCTTCATGATTAATGCATTTTTTTTTTTAACAGTACGCTTAGATCTAATTCTTTGTAAAGTTTTTCTTTTTCTTTTCTTTTTTTTTTTTTTTTTTTTTTTTTTCCTTTGGAGCAAGCGTGGATGAAGCAAGGGCTTAAAATTAGTTAACTGTTGAAATGCTTTGCACAATGCAGCTTGAGTCCCGACATCCTAAGCTCTTTGTGACTTTCAGAATGTTTGCAGTGTAATATCTGTAATATTACATTTTCAGACTAAATGTACATTGTGTAGAAATATTTTAAAAGTTCAGTTTTGCTTGTAGAGGTATATTAAGATAATGTAAATGATATGAAGTTAATATTAGCTACCTGAATTCTGTACCTTGTGGTATAAATTATAATCAGTTACAATATAACTGCATAATATATCTTACATTTCTAGTATACTGCTAAAGTTTTTAAAAGTAATGTAATTGAAGATATTAGTTGGATTGATATAATTATTAGTTAAATAATTAAACATCTACAGTAACATTAAACTTAAATAAACTGACCCCTGAAGAATATATCTTCAACAGTAGTAACATTAAGAAGCTGGCTTATGAAGTGTGACAAATTCTCCAAATATGTCTTGGGGTCATTACTTTCATTACAATGTACCCGTGCCTGCTAAAATCAATAAATTCATAGCAGTGTGATATAGCTCAAAAAGTATCGAGGAGAGAAATAATAGATGCATATGCCTATAATAAAAGGTTCTACATCTTTCTGTATGAAAGACTCATCTTTTCATCTCTCATCCCCACTCCCTCTGGTTCTACAGTTACATTTATCTGAATATTTCTGTTTCAAGTAGAGTTACAAACATAATTCAGACATTAATATGATAGACAAATTTCATTCCATTTGCAAAGTTTCTGTCAACTTTCTTTGTATTGATCAGTTACTCATTCAACCAGTTCTTCCAAAAACATTTTCACATGCTTTTGTCATCAGTCTTATAATGCATTGGGTTTCCAGGTTTCAGCTGTCATTCTCAGGACTCCTAACATCTCTGACATCTGAAGTTGGGATTCAGCACCAGAGATCATCTAAGTGTAAATGTCTGCAAATGAGCTTTATGAGTTAGATTAGATTCAATTACCATGGCTTAGGTGTTTAACACTATCTGAGATGCCCCATCTGAGGTGTGCATGGATAAATGGTGAATACGGTCCCAGCCATGGCCTAGTGCATCCCACTGATGATGACGTAATACTAATGAAGATTGCAAGTCTTCTATAGAGCCTATGTTGCATCTGTCTTATTTCATCTCCATGTCATGGAGCTTCTCAAATAACTTTAGATAACTATATTGAAGTAATACATTCTATACATAACTGTCTGTTTACAACAGAGGGAACTTGTTTGTATGTGGACATATAAATATATCTAAATAAAAAACTAAGTATATCTCACTTTCCTTACTGAGACTCTGCATTACTGAGAAAAACAGAGAAGCATTTTTCATTGTGATGGATAACAAAATAGTAATATGGATGACATGAATCAAAGCAATAATGGCACATAAATAAAGGGAGTTTAGAAAAAAATATGCTTGTACAAGGAAGAAATGATGAAACTGACAAGGGCAAGCTGTATGATAAAGAGAAGTCCAAAGTCCTACACCTGGAGAGGAGCAACCCCAAGTACTTATCCATGTAAGTGGGCTGGAGCCCACTCAGATCAAAAGCAGCTTGGGAGAAAATTAGCTGGATCTCTTGATGGACACCACATTGAACATGATTCAGCAGCATGTCTTTGCTGTAAAGAAAACCGTAATATCCTGGGCTGCACTAGGTATCACCAGTGAGTGGAAGGAGGTAATCCTTCCCTTCTGCTCACCATCGTTGAGACCATATCTGGAGTGACACATCCATTTCTGAGTCCTCCAGTACAAGAGAAGCATGTAACTACTGGATGTCCCT
This sequence comes from Bambusicola thoracicus, assembly GCA_002909625.1. Lineage (NCBI taxonomy): Eukaryota > Metazoa > Chordata > Aves > Galliformes > Phasianidae > Bambusicola > Bambusicola thoracicus. Next base: position 5,640 of record PPHD01028148.1, read on the forward strand.
CAGTACTCAACTACTCTGTGATTCAGTGAGATATTCTACATCAGCAAGGATTCTACAGTTTCTCAATAGCTACTTTATGTCTTCAAAAACATTTGTTTATATGCAAATATTGTCTGTACTGATTTTATAACTAGCAAATTCTTGTTCTTATCCAGGAACTACTGGGAAGTTTCCTGATATTGTACTGGCATGAATTCTTAGAAGAATGCCAATTTTCCAGAAAACTAAAATAAATTAGGAGAAATATGTATATGTATTTTTTCCCAGACAAACAGTGTCTCTCTACTGCATGTGTTATTTAGGGTTACTTCTTTAAAATGATTCCTACTTTTTCAAAAGTTTGTTATGCAATTACTTTGTACTTTTGTAGAAAATATGTTATAAGAAAAAGAAAATACGAGAAAGATTTGGATTTTTTTCATAATCAACTGTTTAAAATTAAACTTGAACTTTCAGCTACTTGAATATGTATATAACACTGAGTACTAGCATAGTTTGCATGTTTAATCATCTTCTTTACTGCATTAAGATCTCTTGCTGAGAACAGTGTCTTTATGTACACGTGGAGAAAGGGATAAATAGCTTCAATTTGAATGTGCTGAAAAAGTCAAACCTGAAAATAACTATTGCATTTTTGCTGATTGTGACTTAAAATACTTTTTTTTTTTTTAATTACATTTTTCACTAAACTATTTCAGCATTTGTAAGTTAGTCATTTACACCAACAGTAGATAAAGCCTATGGTCTTAGATGATAGTTGGTATTTTCTCCATATTCTCAGAAACAATACAGAGAACTTAAGACATTTAGTTTTCACACAAGCAGGAGTTTTTCACCAGTAGCTTTAAAAGGTCATTCTTTTAATAATCCTTCCTTGCTTCTTCAGCATGATTTTACTCCTAATGCTGATGTTGACTTTTCTTGTAAGGACTGTCTTCATCTTTTGTTACAAGGTTTTTAAATAATGTAATAAAATCTAGTGATGTGGTCATTGTCACATACTAAAAGCCTATAGTCAGACAACTTCTGCCAGAAGTGGAATTGGAAGCACTATCAGTGATACTGTTTTGTAAAATAATGTGGGTTTAATTATGTTTTATAAGCACTGATGAGAAAGTAGTGTACTTGTTAAACATCATTTCATCCAATTTGTTTACTATACTGTGCACTACATACGTTTTATGAGAATCTCTCTAAAGTCAGCATGTTGAAATTAATTATTCTTATAATTTAGGATTTTTGTTTGTTTGTTTTTAAAAAGCAACACTGCAGAGAATCCCTTAGTTCCCAAAGGCATATTATTGGGATGTCTTTTGATATGAGGAGGGTCTCATAATGCATCTTGCTTTATTCCTGTTTACAAACCCTGTTGAAAGAGGATTGATGAAACTATTGCTTAATCTGCTTGCTGGTTATTATGAGTTATAGCCCGAATGTGAAAATTCTTATGTCTTCTTGTCATCAGAGAAAACTGTTTTGTTGGATTATATTTTTATGTATTGATGATGTGTTTCTTAGTTTTTTGGGTTTTTTGTTTTCTTTTCTTTGTTCACAAAAACTCTAGGTGTTTACTTTTATTACTTATGTTCTGCATTGTAAAACTTGCACCAAAAAATCTAAAATTTGTGTGTAGATAATACAAAACTTTTTTACTGGGGACTAATAGTACAACAAAGCTTTGAGTTATTATTTTTTTTTATAGCTTGATAAGAGGGTTAAATTTTTAAATGCGTTCAAAAAATATTCCTAATGTTTTAGTATTTATACGGTGCTGCTCAGAAGTACACTGCCTTCACAAAAAGCTCATCTTGTGATGGCTCAGGTGGAAATTAGGCAGAGCAGCTGGGATACAAAAAGACTCCTTTTCACGTATCCGTACATTGTATAATTATCCACATTGTAGATTAATGGGAGTAACTGTAAATGCTATTTAATGGAAAGAAATAAACATTTCTCAAACACTGTTAGCATTAGGATTAGGTATCTCACGCATGAGGATGCCTATTTCTCTTGAATGACTAGAAGAAATGGTTAAAATTAATTCCTTAGAGACAGGTGTCAGTCATGTAAACATTAGGACAGATAAATTCCTGCTCAGAACATCTGTCATTTTACACTGGCAAGTACTCAACACCTCATTAATGCTAACTGATATTTTGCATAAATAGAGGCAAATGTACACACATAGCCTTCACTTTTGTTAATATTTAAGGAGATCTTTTTATTCTAGCAAGAAATATTTAAAGATCAGTGTCTTTGAAAATCCATTTTCTTTATGGGAGGATTGATTGAGTTACACAGATTCCGCAATTAATGACAAAATATCCCGAAGTTATAATATTTTAATTCTAATGTACGTTTACTTAGTAAAATGTTTTAAATATGATTAGTATGCGTATTTAAGAAAGAGACTATTAAACGAAATGGAAATAATTTAGTGGCACAGAAGCACCAGCTACTAAGTGACCATGTGTATTTAGGGAACTAAACCAAGATATAATTTGTTTTTAAAAATATGTAAAACATTAAAATATCAACATTTTCATACTCTTGTATATTAAGTTAAATGCAGTATGAGTGTAAACAAATAAGCAAAGTTCATAAGACTTGCACCTTCTGAAAACATTGGGTCATGTACAAAGTACATACCTAGAAAATGACATCTTTAGATTTGACATTTGAAAGATATATCAACTGACTGTGAACACCATTTAATCACTTCTCAGTACATTTTGAGAGAAAGGAGTGTATTTGATCTTAAATGCTTACAAATTAGGAAGTCTGAATCAAGTGCAAGAAATTAAATTTTGTGATGCCATCTGTTACGTGCAGAAGGTAGCAATAATATTGTTCAAACAGGGACTAAGAGCTGAAACAATATGTTTTAAGAAAGCTATTACTCTGACTGATAAAGTCATTTATGTGTAGATAATAGACAACAATGGGGGTCACGTTTTTAAAGTAAGTTTAAATTGATAGATATGTCCAGAAATTTGCAATTTCTTCAAGAATTTGTTTGCTATAATTCGATGTTCTGAGTCAACCATTCAGAAGAACAGCAATTTTGAAAATGTCTTTTCAGTAAACATGAAGCTATGGTAAAGCCTCATATATCTCAATAATCAAATGCTATATTCAATGTGTTGAAGTAATCAAAGATGAGCAGAACACATTGTGTAGGAAAAAGAAGAATCATAGCATCTATCAGGCCTTTGTGGCTGTCTAGAATAAGCAAAGTATGAACTACAGGCCACTGAGTTTGTTAGAAGGATTCCTACATTTATCAGTGCTTTGGATTTGACTTGCTGCTCTGTAAGTCTTCAGAACTAGTGGAGTATGTTAGTTAAGGTTTGTTCAGCTGCAAGGAGTCTCTATGTGCTGCAGAAAACAATATCATAGCTTAGAACCATAGAGTCATAGAATATCCTGAGCTGGAATGGACACAAGAATGATTGAGTCCAACTCCGGGCTCCACACAGGACTACTCAAAATTAAAACCCAGTGTCTGAGAGAGTTGTCCAAATCTTTCCTGAACTCTATCAACTTCACACCATTACCAGTGTCCTGTGGAGCTTCTTGCAGTGCTCTTGAAGTGCAGAACCTTTCCTTAACCCCTAGCTGCCTCTCCCCTGACGGATCTCCACAGCTCCATGAAGTTTCATCTGGCCCTGTCACTGTCACAGGGAACAGAGCTCAGTACTACCCCTCCACTCCCTTTGAGGAGCTGCAGCCGCCGTGAGGCCTCCCCTTCAGCTCCACTGCTCTGGGCTGAGCATACCCAGGGACCTCAGCGGCATCTCTTATGTCCTGCCCTCTAGAATCTTCACCACCTTCATGGCCCTCTTCTAGACACCCTCTAACAGTTTTATATCCTTCTTATGTTCTGGTACCCAAAACTGCATGCAGTGCTCAAGGTGAGACCACACAGCACAGAGCAGAGCAGGACAGTCCCTCCCCTTGCCCAGCTGGAGCTGCTGGGTGTGGTGCACACCAGGGTAGAGTTGTATTGCTTGGCTGCCAGGGCACACTGCTACTGGCTCCCATTCAATTTGCTCTTAACTGGAATTCCTAAAGCTCTTCTTGCAGAGCTGCTTTTTTTTTTTTTTTTTTTTTACCTTTTGCAGAACAAATTCTCAGCTACAAAATACTCTCTTTCATCATAGTCACTTCATAGTCACTTCTGTTAGCTATGCATTTTTGTCAGTGATGAAAGAGGGCCTGCATGCTGTGCTCATAAGAATCTGCACTAGCAGACATGAACCCTCTGTTTCACAGCAGATAGGACGGTATCCTTGCTAGGAAAATGTTGCCCACACAGCCTGAACAAACTGAGGTAAGAAGGCACCAAATCTGTGATATACGGTGGGTCTGTTAGGTCAGTCCAGGCAAGACTGGCAATGTGGAGTACCCTGGAATTAATCCCATCATATGCCATAAGCTTATATGCATCCTGCTGGAGAAGCAAATTCCACACCAGTTCAGATATGGATTAGAATGTATTGTTCCTGAAGTCATGATACTTCAAATCAGGTTCCAGATGTCCCATGAGGGTCCTGATATCTGAGTTATACTGAATTATTCATCCTTCAGAAGCTATTCCCAAGGTAAGCAAAATAGTCGTACTGCTGTCAGAGGCATTGTGACTGTTCTTGGAAAAAGGGGATAATAGATGAATGTGGAATCTTCATTCTCTACTTCCATTAGATTTCCCTTGACCTTCTGCTTGATAGATGAGTAGGTTTTGGGTTGGGAATGTAGATAAGTATCTCGATTAAACCTGAAGTGAAAGGTTCATGTTTGATTTTGTCTATTTTAGTAGAATCCTATATTGTTGCAATTGATCTCTGTAGACTTGAAATGCTAATCATTATCAGAATAACTGCATCTGATATATATTTTCCTACCACTTGTTGAAAAGATTAAGGCTGCTTTGTAGGGAGTACTGAGGATCTTTTTCCATGCCAGAATGGAGCCTGTGGTACTCAAGCTGACCTGGAAGGTGTTGTTAACTTCGTACAAGATGGCAAAGTAGCATATGGTCATACTAGTTTGACACTAAAGTCACTGTTAGATCAATTTTGTGCCATTCCTTATAAGCCCTAGTTCTTCATTGTAATTCTCACCAGACAGGTTCTTCCAGATACAATACTGCAATAATAAAACCACTAAATTTGACTCTAGTCCTTCTGTAATTACTGTGGCAATCAGCTAGCTCTGGCCATTGTATTTTCCTTGATACTCTGATACCTTTAGTTCATGTATATCTGCAACTCCTACAGACTTCCTCATTTTGTGTCCTCCTTTTTTTTTCCTCCTTTTTTTTTTTTTTTTT
>PPHD01028149.1:0-10971 GCA_002909625.1 Bambusicola thoracicus
CTAGGAACTGTTGATGTGTGTTCAGGATATTTTTCTTAAGAGCCCTAGTGGTCATGCAGCTTCTCCTTTCTGTTATTACAGGTGCACTTTTTAAGAAGCACATGCCAGAGTTAGAAACCGTGGTTTCTACTCTTATTAGTAGTGAGAAGTAATTAAGTTTCTGGGTTTTATTCAGTGATTAATTATTTTGACAGTGAAATGGCAATGGAGATTCTATGCCATTGATTTTTTTCCTTTTACTTAAGACAATGACTTGAATTATAAGATGTAATTTCACCCTAGCTGAGTAATAGCAGCTAATGTCTGTATTTCCACACCAGTCAGCTGTTCAGGAGTTGGACTGAAATAGCAGCACAGCTCCACTGTCAGCTCCTCATTATCTGGGACAAGAAAAGAGTTTGGAAAAATCCAGGTAATTTGCTCATGTAATATGTCACAGCATTCAGCTTGTACTGTTATTAAATTTTGTCTGCATACCACTGAAAGTGGTTTCTGCAGAAGAAAGCTGTCTCTGTTGTGCAGTTTAGTGTCTTGGATTGCTGAAAGCACAGCCCCCTTGTCTTTCTCCCACAGTGGGACCAGTACACTGGTTATGGATGGCTTTGCTGCTGTAGAGCAGTGGTCTCAAAAGTTGAGAGCACATACCCAGGAGTACTGCTTACATCTCAGGGAGCTTTTGCACTTATATAGGGTGATGCTGCTCTTTGTCAGACTAGCATAGCTTTCTTAATTTACAATCTTAGCTCTGTGCATCAGCAGATTCCCTCAGCAGCTGAGGGGCAGGTCAGCAACCTAACCTCCAGTTTTCTCCTGTCTTTGGTGAAAGCTGTCAGATGGCGGAGGAATAAGTACATAAACTCTTTCTTTCTGGTCAATCTTGTATTGACTTGATTTATGCATGTATGAGTATCTCATACATGGATGAGATTTTGCTTCAGGATTTTGCTGCACTTGAATGGCATTAACACAGTGGGTGCGTGTCCAGGGGTGACACCCCAGGGGATTTTATGCCAGAGCCATTTTCCATAATATTATGATAAAATGTGAACCTGTTTGTTTATAGGTTGCTTGTATGGTAGTGGTGAGCAGTGCTTTTCTTTAGTATGCGTTTCTGCCCTTACAGTATGTCATACTTCAGGTTCCCTCAGGGAAAAGATGTAGTTTGTAAGTCTTTAAGAAAGCAGTTACTGTTGAAGACTTAAATGCTGGAATTGATTGCTACTTGATGGCGTGTCTAGTGTAGGCTGTTAATCTGGGCACAAAGTCATCCCAGATGGACTTCTCTAGACCTCCTGGTGGAACCTGTGACGCCTAAATGTGAAGATAGATTGACTAGATTGATAGTAGCTATCTACTCATTGTTTATCGACACACTAAATGTAACAGAAGAATACCTTCCTATCATCCTTTTCTTTAACTCATGTGTTTACTGAAATCAGAAGCACAACATCTTTTGACCTTGTGAACAAGGTTGCATGGTTAGAATCTTTATTTAAAGAGATATCTTGTTTTATTAAATAAAGTTAAATATAATTAAGTGATCATTTTTTAAGGGGTTGTAGACTCTTTAATAAGATTAATGATATTTTGATGTGCTGGGTTAATTCAACCTGTGCTGGGGCTTTTTCATTGGAAAGCTAAGTATCACGTATCAAGTACTCATGAAATGTAGTGGTGGATTGCATATTTGGTGAATTGGCAAAAAGCAGAATTTAGCATGCAGTCAATTTAATGCTTGATTTGAACTGTTGTCAAGTATGCAAAGTTGAGAGTCAGAACTAAATGAGCTTTAAGGTCCCTTTTAAACCCAAGCCATTCTGTAATTCTATACTTTGCATTGTGTAGTACCTGGTAAGAGCTCTTTGCTTTTGTCTAACGCTTTGTGCTGCTACTCTGAACTGTGGCTAATTCTTTCTGCCAAAAGATGTATATAATGCCAGTTTTCTTTTGGGCAGTTCAATACTTCATCTTCCATCTGAACTATGTATGTGGTAGAACTTCTCTGAAAGTTTTAAAAGGGTGCTGCTTGCGTGTAATACTAGATTGAAACAAGCAAACCAAAAAACAACAGAATTAAGCACAGAAGTTACTTTATAAGATCATGTATTTGGAAAGAATCAGGTCAGTAAAGTCTGGTATCAGGCAAAACCTTTTCCCTATGACTTATTTTTTCTGACTGAAGAGTTCCTGCCTAGACATTCTGTGACATTTAACTATACCTCTCTTCCTTTCAATATATTTTTTCTTTACTTTTCACACAGTTACTGTGCTGTCTTAGCCATTCTTAGAAAGAAGTTTAAAGCCAGTAGGTCTGTGCAATTTGCTTTGCCTATAGCACTGAAGTTTTTAAAAAATCAAGTAAAAGTAGAGGGTGATGATTTAAGTGGTAGGTAGTCCTTGTTCACAATTCAGAATTAAATTGGTTTTAGTACCTCAGTAAAATCTTCATGTGAAGAAACTGCTTCAAATTGAGAACATTAATCAATATTGCAAGAGTATTGAAAGTCTTGTTTATTTTTCATAGAATCATAGAATTGCTCAGGTTGGAAAAGACCTTAAAGATCGAGTCCAACCGCAACCTAACAGATGTATTACGTGAATTTGGCTGGTGATGGCGGTGACTTAATCCAAAAGCTTACTGGTTTTGTTTTTTCTTGATCCCACTTTTTAGACAGTGTAAGTAAATTCCATGTATATGTTTACCATGTATAACTTATACTCTTACTTAAAGCAGGCTATAAGAGAATGACTACAAAATGAAAACAGTGCATATGCAGTGCACATGGACTGAAGCTAAATTATTCTATGATTCTATATAGAATGTTGAGGAACTGACACGGGCCGCCCAGGGAAGTGCTGGAGTCACTATTCCTGGAGGTGTTCAAGAAATGTGTGGATGTGGAACTGAGGGATGTGGTTGGTATCTATATTGTGGTGATGGGTTGGTAGTTGGACTAGATGATCGTAATGGTCTTTTCCAATCTGAATGATTTTATGATTCTAAATACAGAAGTCTTTGTGAGAAGTTGATTAATGTGAATAACAGCTGTATCTGACTAATTTTGTGACAAACACCACATTAGTGAGATGTGCTCAGGTGAGAAGCTGCTTTTCTATATGCACAGATTTTGATGTCAGGGATTCCTATTTTGTTAAAGCATCTACTTGTGTATTCTCTGAACTACTGGTTGAACATCATACTGATGTGAGCTACCTGATGAAAAGTGCACCCTAAATCGTGGGGCAGGATTCATTAAACAGAGCAGCTTCGGTATTTCTTCAAACTAATTTTTCCATACTGAAAATTCATTTTTGAAGGTGAAGCTACAGAGGTGAAAAGGACACAATGAACTGCACCTGTCACTTGCTATACACGGATGAAGCTAGGTTATGTGTTTTCATCAATAGTTCCCTATTCTGATACACTAAACAGTTTTTTCTTTAAAGTTTGAGTGTGAGTGTTGTTTGTTTTTTATGTGAGTAACGTGGGGTAGGTGGCTAATACAAAGTGTATGTAACACTGTGTGTGTTAACAAGGTCTAACAGCATGGAAATGGTGTGTGTCAGCAGAATTTTCAACAAAATTGGAATAATATCTGTGAAGTATTTGACATGAAACTGAAGGCATCTTCTAAAAGCTTACTGAAATTACAGTGACAGAAATACTCTCATGCAGGCTATTTTTCAGAGGCCTGTTAAAAGCTCTTGTGTTAACTCTGGCTCAGTGCATACATGACTTCTCTCTTTTTGTGCTTGACAATCACCACTTGTATCAGTATATACACAAGCATTCTCAACTGTTTACATACATACATATCTATCTATCTAGATATATAGATATCTATATAGCTATCTATATCTATTAGATATAGATATATGTAGATATATAGATACATATAGGTATATATATCTATATCTATCTATGATATCTATATCTATCTATCTCTATATATATATCAGTGCACACCCAGCTGTAGACTTGCCTCCCTTTGAATAGAGGAAGGCATCTCTTGAGGCTTTGCCTGGAGCATCAATTGCAAGTTTAGCTGGTGCATATGTTTTCTAACATTACCAGCTGGCTAGCATCCTTACTGAGAATCTTAGATCTCAGTCTTTAAGAGGCATCCCCTGACATTTTGAACAGTCCTAAACCATGGCAGACGTGTCTGTATGTTACACCGTTTTGTGGCATGCTTCAGCTTGTGGTTGTCAGTGCTGCAAGTATTAGATGTCCGCGGGCAATCAAGGGCTTGTGCTCCAACCAATTTGTATTCTTCCATTGCACCAGCATCACTTTTAAAGGCTTAACATTCATTTTGACAATGTTCACAGTCTCGGAGACATAATTCATACCTTGCTGTGTGGACATATGTGGGAGTGGTAGCTGTGAAGATGAAGAAGTTATCTCAACATCATAGGTATCGTGTTAGAAAGTGCTGTGGCCTTATGGTCTGGTGATGTAAGCTCCAAAATGTTGATAAGTTCTGTCATTCCTGTCAGATGTCACAGTACTTGCTTAGAAATTAGACATCCACCATTTCAGAGGATAGGTTAGGTTCCTTCTCTTTCAAGTCAAATAAAAGTCAAGTCAAATAAAGGTGATCTCTCAGCTAGTAATAGGTAAATGGTAGATGCAGCTGCATCTTTTCATCCAGCATGTGCTGCACCACTGGCAGCAGCTGAAAGAACAGTCAGGTGTGATGTACCGGGTTCCATCCTGGGAGTTAAATGCTTTACAAAGTTTCTTGTTCTTTAGTCTGCCTTCAAAATACTGGAAGGCTCTAAGTCTACTGAAGCTGCATTGTGACAGAGTTTTTTGGGCTGATTTTCTAAGCAGGAAAATAGAATTTCCAGGAGTGGGTATATATGTTGGAGGGGTTAGCACTTCTAGCCAGAAGTGATGGTGGAGCCCTTGAGGTACCCATTCGAAGGTGGTAGGAATTTGTTTGAATTCTGACCTCCCTAAGTGTACTCATTAAAAGAAACACACACAGAGTGTTGTCACTGTTGCAGTGTTGAATATGATTACTTTCTATGTCTGTTTCTGCAGATTAGTTTACAAAGGCTTTCTCAGACTTCATCTTACCTAGTAGCCTCTTCCTGATGTCTCAAATGCAGGATCCCAGAAGGCAGCAACCTCTCTAGAGATATTATGCGGGGTGACAAACGTGTGCTTCAGTGTACCTCAGTGTGGAGTCCCCAGAAGTGATTCTGTGATTTAGAACTGGTTCCCAAGGAAAACCTGTATTGATTTCCCCCAAGATATAAATCTGAACTCCTTATGATTTTTCTCTCATTATTATGTCAATTTTCCATTTATTTGATTAACTTGTTATGTTGGGATGTGAACCAGTTTATCTCCCTTTTGGTAACATTCCTCCCACGTCAAGGGAGACTTTGAATATTGTGTTTATGGAACACGTTCCCTATGTATTTGATGGGAAAAAGAAGTAATATAAATGACTGTTCCGTTTTTTTTCTTACAATATGGTTTAATAAGGATCAAGTCTTTATTGTTTTTGCACAAAAATAATTGATACATGAAAGTGTTGCCTGTGCATCAGACAGCTTACCAACATACACTGATAAATGAAATTTAAAGCTGGGGAAGGAGGGTATAATGAGATAAACTGCAAACAAAATAATTTGTTCACGTTGTCAGGAATGTGTAATGCTATTGTATCTTGCTTCCCTCTGCTCCCCTCTCTGCTTTTGTGCCTTTAGCTACTATTACTGTATCGGACTTTCATTTATCTGACTTACTTCCTTAATGTAGAATATATGAGGATTTTGAAGTATTTCTTTCTCTGGTATTGCATCTGTCCTGAATACATTACAAACCTGAGAAGTTTCACATACGTTACAACTTAAGGTCTACTACCTGCCTTGGAAATTAAGGCCAAGAAATGTAATTAAAATACTGCTTTGCACATAAGGAGATGAGATTAGTTCTTTTGATACCCTCTGAAGGTGATCGCAAATCTATGTGCAATCTATGTAATAGAAGCTTATTATAAAGGCTTATGTGAAAAGTACAGATTTTCATGGAAATCTGGGATGATATAAATAATCACAAGTAGGTCTGTCTTATGAATTATTCATATATGAAAGCCAAGTTTTCTTTGTCTCTTTGTGGAGCACAGATCTTTTTTTAACTTATTCTGAATGTGGTGTTACTGGAAGATTACAACAAAATAAGAACTTGCATAGTCCAAGTTTCTGAAGATGGTCCTTACCCCAGTGCTTTTTACTTGAAATGTACAAATTGGGGGTTGGACTCGACGATCTCGAGAGGTCCCTTCCAACCCCTACAATTCTGTGATACGATTCTGTGAAATATACAAACAGATGTATTAACTGAAAGCCCATTTGATTGTCTCCTGTTGGCAATGCGATAGCAGGAGTGAACATATTGGAATATAATGCCCAGAATGCTCTCTATGGCTGTGGTCAGTTTTGTTTTCTACAGTTTGGAAGAGTTTTTGTTCTAAAAATGCGTCCAGTTGCTTTTGGAACAGACCCTCTGAGGCTCACTGCAGGTGCCTGAGCAAGGAAATTCACAGGATAATGAACAGTAAGGAGTATTTTCTGTTTGAGAGCCTGCTTCACCTAATGTTCCCTTGTGCTTAAGTTGGAAAATACACTGAACTTCCAAATGCACTGTACTTCTGAGCAGAAGAGTACAAGAGTATTAATTCCTCAAATTAATCTGTTTCATGGATTTGAAGGTGCTTGCTGGTTTTATCAGTATTCCATATCATGACATCATGCAGTGTGCTGTTGAGTCCTGGAGCGCAGTGCACCATAGAGTTGCACTTCCTAGTCTTGGGCTTCTAGCAGCCTCATATGAGTTCCTGCTCTCCAAGAGGAAGATGCACTGAGTTGGGCAGGCAAACTACATTTCCCAGGAACCTTCATTACTCCCTGTGTGATCTCCGATTCCGGGTGATGGGAGTGAACCGGTCTCTCTGCTTCCAGTAAGCACATCTAGCAGCACAGTTGGAAAATCCTTCTCTTCCATTTGCTTGATTTATTACCTGTAGCTCCTTTTTATATCATTATCTTACATTCTTTTACCTTTTGTAGTAAATTAGCTATTTCTCCCTATCTTAATTGGGTCATTTTTGTTTTTCTTTCCCCCAGAAAAGGAATGGGAGGGTGCAGAGGGCCAGGAAGGCCTTCCTTCCCCTCTTTTCCCCAGCTGTCAGGTGTGAAACCATGACAATGCCATTCATTATTTTATAAATTACTGTCCTATTTTAGTTACCTCTGACAAGTAAGAGGAGTAAGAGTTATTGAAGAGTAAACGTGTATTAATTCCTCAGATCAATGTGTTTTGTGTATTTGAAGGTGCTTGCTTGCTGTCCTTTTTAACTGTCCCATTTACATTCTTTTTGTGATAAGAGGCATTAGAAGTGCACAGAGTATTGCAGATGTTGTTGCCTCATGAATTTATACCAGGACATGATGTCCTTTGCTCCTGCTGCTGAATACTTAGATTATCTGTAGACAGCTGAGTACAGCGGGTTCATGGAGCAGATTCCCATGAAATACTACTGGGCAAAATCTTTCTGGTCTGCATACCGCCTGTTCCTTTGGTTTTCTGTTTTTCATAAAGTTATCTATCTAAGCAAGAACGTTTCTTTTATGCTATGGCAGCTTTGTGTCTTAAAGAGCTTTTTGTGAAGGACATTCAAAGATGCTTTTTTTGTTGTTGTTTATACTGCCTGATTAGATTTTTAATTTGTGCTACTCATATGTTGGATCTTATTTTAACATTTGTCAATCCTGATATTGCTTCCCCAAAGCTTTGTTGTCTCTTCCCTGATATATCCCGTTTATCTGTGTAGTCATTAATTGTTTTTCAGAGTAGCTTTTCTCGCTTTGTCTGGAACTGTTGCAAGGCTTATTGCTTTGTACTTAGCTAGATCTTCTCACGAAACATTTTCAATAGCTCGTGCCCCGTTAGTCATATTAGTGTTTTAGTATGGAGAAAGCTTTATTTGAGAAGCTGCATTTTTTAGAGTTTGCGTCTTTTCCAGATTGCTTCTTAAATCTTTTCTGGCATGATTTCTTGTCTTCTAGATTTATTTAGATTTGTATTTTAGAATTAGAATTGTAATTTTATCCTGATAATTTCAACTCCACTTTCAAAGACATTTTTTTAATTTACTTGTTTAGGATCAGATTTTCAGTCTAGAATACTTCAGGCTTCTGAAGGCCTCTTCAGGCATGTTTGGTGTGTTCCTAATTTGGCTTGTTCCAGTCGTTATCACAAATTGATTTAATGCCCACTGATTTAGACAGGAGTTTAGATAACAAGCTCACGTGTAGATACCCTCTTTTATATGCCCCCACTCTTAAGCAGGGTTCAGCTTCTGTGATCTGTCACTTCTTTACCAGGCTGCCCGCATTGCATCTACTCTGGTATTGCTGTGTAGTTGGCTATATAATGCTGTAGCTTTTTTCTTCCTCACAACTTTCTCCTGTTGCTGTCCATAGAGAAATGCACACTTTGTTCAAGAAGCCTTCTGCTGATGGGGGAGGACTATGGGACTCCTCACTCCAGACCCCACCCCTTCTTTTAGTAGTTAAAAGACTACTGTTGGATAGCTTTGAGTTAGACTGAAACAAATTCTCACAGTTTTTTTACTAGCAATTGTTTCCAAATTTCCTCTATGTCCAGTATCCTCCCACCACAAAATGGCAGGGAACTATAAATTTTGCTGTAGATTTTCTGTATTTATTTAGCTATTTGATAAGGAGAAGGATACTTAATCCCAATGTGGATACATTAACATCAGTATAAAATGTGAAAAGTATGTTTAACATGAGTCTAATTAAAGTTATGCAGCTTGCATCCCTAGAGATGATTTCTAAAGTGATTTTGCTAATAGCACATAAGCAGTGGAGTGATGAGTCTTCAGTGAAATTCTAAAGGTCACTGAAGAAAAAGAATCATTAATAGCAAGACTGATAAAGCTCAATTGCCTTTAGATTTATGTCATAGAATCATAGAATCTGTTGGATTGGAAGAGAGCCTATAGGTCATCCAGTTCTAACTCCCCCGACCCTCCAAATCCCAGTGGCACCACCCCCTGGACCAGGCTGCCCAGGGGCCCATTCAGCCTGGCCTTGAATGCCTCCAGGGATGGAGCATCCACAGCTTCTCTGAGCAACTTGTGCCAGTGCCTCACTGCCATCTAAGTAAAGAATTTCCTTCTGACATCTAATGTTAATCTCCCCTCTTTTAGTTTAAAACCATTCTCCCTTGTCCTATCACTATCTGCCTGTGTAAAAAGTTGGTTCCCTCTTGTTTATAAGCTCCCTGTAAGTACTGGAAGGCCACAGTGAGGTTTCCTCAAAGCCTCCTCTCCTCCAGAGTGAACAAGCCCAAGTCCCTCAATCTTTTTTTCATAGGGGAATTGCTCCAGCCCTCTGATCATCCTCCTGGCTCTCTTCTGGACCTGCTCCATCAGCTTCATGTCTTTCTTGTGCTGGGGGTGCCAGAGCTGGATGCAGTAGTGCAGATGGAGTCTTATAAGGGCAGAGTACAGGGGAACAGTCACCACCTTCTCCCTGCCCACCCCTGTTTTGATGCAGCCCAGGGTACTGTTGGCTTTTTGAGCTGCAAGGGCATGCTGCTGGCTTATGTCCAGCTTTTCATCCACCAGAACCCCTCTTCTACAGGGCTGTTCTCAATTAGTTGTTCTTCCACTACTCATGTATGGGTTTGCCTCCAGTGCAGGTGCAGGAGCTTGCACTTGGCCTTGTTGAATCTCATTATGTTCACGTAAGTCCACTTTTCAAGCCTGTCCACATTGCTTTGAATGGCATCCCTTCCTTTTATTGTATTACCTGCACCGTTCAGCTTGTTGTCATCAGCAAACTTGCTGAGAGTACATTTGATCCTGCTACCTATGTCATTGATAAAAATGTTGAAGAGTGCTGGTCCCATGATGATCCCCTGGGTGATACCACTTGTCACTGACCTCTACCTGGACAAAGATCTGTTGAACAGAACTCTCAGGCTGTGACCATCCAGCAAGTAAATGTGCTTTATCTCCCAAGAATTATTCTTTTCTCCCTGAGTTTCTCTACAAGCATCTCTGTTTGGTAATTGTTTGGTGTTTTGGCTTCTTTGAACCCACACAGACAGCCCTCACAGAATTATTTACATTGGATGGAATCTCATGAGATAATCTGTTTATCCCTTGGTTCATGCAGGGTTATCTAGAACAGATTGTCCAGGGTCTATATAGACTCTTATATATGAATACCACACAGTGTGGAGGGAGAGTACTGGATTTCTCCCACAGTGTGTGGTATTCATTAGTGAGGTGATAGATAAAAGATCAGTCAAAACTCCTTTGCCTTCAGTAAGAGCATTATGTAGGCATCTCCTCTGTACTCTGCTGTATTTTTGTAGAATTTGCAGAACCTAAATTATTTTCTGTCTCCAATCCCTTTGTCAAATTTAGTTGAAGTTGGCCAGCAGGTTTAGAAGTTAAATATGACAAGTGAACAGATGTGGGACTGCTTAAGCCTCATTTCCTTGGAGCCTTAAACAGTTCAGGTTAAAAATGTCTCTATTTTTGGGTTCTCTTTGCATTACCAGACTAATGTAGCATGAAGCTGCTCAATTGTACTGGAAAGTTAAGGTCTGGAGTCTGCTGTTTAATGGGTATGGTATGAGTGGTGTTATTCCTTTACAGTGATAAAAGCAGTGCATATAATAATTGCATTAGAAATTGCTAAAATAATCTTTCTTAAGTGCTAATGGTAATATTAACATACAATATTTTTTTTTTAAATCTTGTTGCTGATATGAGTCTGAAGAGAAGAATTCTTTTCCACTGTCAGATAAGTCTTAATGTTTAAATAGAATTTGTTGGGTTCCTCAGTCACTTTTGTATCTTACTTTTTTGTTTGAGCATAATTTATTCTTCCATTTAGTGTTCTCTGAAGTCA
>PPHD01028150.1:0-10971 GCA_002909625.1 Bambusicola thoracicus
GTTCCAGTGTGTCACCACTCTCTGTGTGAAAAGCCCTCTGTCATCCTCAATGTAAAATGTCTATTTTTTTTTTTTTCCACTTACTAGTTCCAGAAAGTTTTCTTAGATGGAGAAATTTAATAGATTTTATAGCTCTGCTCCAACAATTTCCAAGAATTTCCAAACTCAATATGTTAGATGTTTCAGACTGTATCACATTGGTAAGTATCTTCCATGGGTGCTGTGAAAAGGCAGAAAAAACATCAAAGAATGCACCTGCTTAGGTTACAAAAATAAATCCTGCAGTGTCACAGGCTTCCACAGTTGCTCCTAATCTGCAACATTACATTTTTTCTCTCAATTTGTACAGAGTGAGGCAAAGGTACTTCTCATTACTGAGCCCTTCATTGTTTGCAAACTTATTTTTATGGCCAAGTCTCCTGTTTGCAAAGTGAAAGAGAAATTCTGCTATACGCTTCTCCATTTGCAGCTAGTTTTGGACAAAAATTTATTTGGGAGAGGGAACGCAGTTGTATTATGGCAAAAAACCGAATGAAGATACTTGATGCTTTTTCTCCGTCATGAACTGTGGAGTCCAATTATTGAGGAAAGTCTCCCCATCGCCTTCATTAGGAGAACTCGGCGCCTTGTGACAAAAGGCCAACAGCTACACTGGGCAGCCCTCTCCTGCCCATGAAAGCTAACTGATGCAAGTAATCCTATTGCAGCCAATGTGCTTACTCGCACAAGTAATTTGCTCCATGACAAAATAAAGGTTGAACAGTGAGCCATCATGTACAGGTGATGGGAAATTGAGGATAAAAAGCAAAAGGTATATCAAATGTAATTTATCTAGCATTACAGGTTATCTTTATTATTTCCATTTTGTTGCTGCATTGGTAGGACTATCATATAACTGAAAAAACAAATTACTATGTGACAAATCTATTAGTGTATAAAAGGAGATGTTTCTTACAAGAACTTAGAGGAATATACAGTCCTCATGCTAGGCACTGAACTCCCACTGACATAAATGAAAGCTTTACACAAAGAGTAAATATAGAATACGTTCCTCGGTTTCCATGCAAAAATCTGCAGTTGTGGAAATATTTTACCTGACATAGAAAATATTAGCTGACTGGGAGCACCTGGGGAACAGAAAACTTATATCTGAAATAGAAGAGTGAGTATGCAATATGATGCCCGTTCGTTGCCAGTTTGCAATATAAGCATTAACACAGGCACTATTCACCCTAAGAAGCATTATTAACAGACAAATTGCAACTCAAAAATGAATTTCAATGACTTCAGCATTTCTTCTAAATTTTTTATCCTCTTATTTGGATGATAAAGAATACTGCCAGAACTGATTATTTTTTCACAATAAAAATCTCTGGGCAGAATGCCTCTTATTGATTTCCATGGAAACAACAAGAGATACAAGGAACACAATAACACTATTTGATAGAGCAAACTCACTGCTACAAAATAAAAAATTTCAACATAGTCAAACCACCATCAGCTTTGCATTTTCACCAGCTATGAACAGGAGCCTGCATGCCGCTTACAATTCTGCACCAGCAAAGGTGCAATTCAGCAATTGTCAATTAATATCAGTGGGTGCATCTTTCTCCTCATGGAGGAATTCAGTGACACACCTTTGCTTCATTGGCACTTCCATTTCACACATCACTTTGTCAGACTGCCCCTCTACTGCCATCTGTTGCACAGCAACAAAATGGAATGGAATATTGGTGGGGAAGGTTCAGCCTCTACTGCTATTCCATCTGATATCATGGGCCAACATAATAAAATAGGAGGCATTACTTTCAGAGCAGCACTCATAGAATGTATTTATGTGACTGAAACTGATAAACTGAAGGAGGTTTGGATTTTATGTTATGTTTATGTAGCAGTTGTGATGTACTTTCCAGAAAAACAAATTAGTAAATAATTCCTTCAGAAGTATCTAAAATGGTATCTCAAACAAACAAAAACTGATTTTGACAACAGTCCTATATCTAACAAGTTTATGTAGTGAGTATTTATTTAGTTATCCATCTGTTAGAACCTTGCACAAAAATGAAAGAAGGAGAAAGTCACATTGTCAGCCTCTAAGACCTAGCTATGGTATAAAAATTGCCTCTTTGTTCCTTAAGTTGCTACAGCAGGTTCAAAAATCTGCATATACAGGAAGCAATAGGGAAGATTGCCTTTCAATGAAAGACTCATAAAAGAACCTCAGCTATTTGTCCTTAGCAATTCTAGCCCATTTTATTCCCAGAAAAGCTTTGGCAACATCTCATCACATTTCTTCATGCAATCACATATTGCCATGTAAACAGACTATTTCTCTTCTTGAAATCGACAAATATCCAGGCTTTTCACAGTCCGGTTGGGTTAGCTCACCCTTGGCTCCTCTACCCACCCTTGGATCCTCTGTGGTTGAGGTGCATGTCAATGGATCAGCTATGCCCTACACTAATCCAGGTCATAGTACCCCAAATTACAGTCCTTATCCTGGCTGGCCAGGCTCTGTCCACAATAACCTTTCTTATTCAATTGGCAGGGCAAACCTGCCTACTCTCAACTAATTCTGCATTAAGATGGAATTATCTGTAAACTAGGAAACATGAACAGTTCTACATTTCCTGACTGGAGAAATACTGTTAGTTGACCTGAAGTATTTATTGTCAAAGTTGATGGGCCCACCATTGGCTTCTTTGGTATCTGACATTTTATTTCCTTTCTCTATTGACATCCTACTGGCATCTATGAGATGCACATAGCTTAATAAAAGCACAGTAATCACACATCTGCTTTCACTTGCATTTACAGCTGTCAAGACTATGAAAACCCATTATTCTTAATTCATCATCTAAAAATTATACAAGAAACAAATTTTAGTTTCATATGTGTGTTGCTGCCAGTGGTTAAGCTTCTATTTGATCATCAGGGAAAAAATCTAAGCTTACTAGGGACTATAAAAGACTCTTCCCGTCTCATAAAGAGACTGTGGTTGGCATATTTTCATCCATGCCTGGAAGCTAAGTTTCCATGTAACAAAGCTATTATGTTATCAATCTTATGACCAAGTTTATGGCTTCTCAGAGGTGATTACAGGTCATTTTTGAGACTTTTTGGTATATTTTCATGATAATGGGAATCGGCAACTGCAAAAGTTTAGTTTAATCCATGTTAAGACTGCATTCTCATTGAGGGTTTAATTACCTATTGATCTCAACTGAACTGCTGCCCATCACCACAGTAGACACCTTTTGTGAAAAAAATCAATAGCAATATTAAGTCTCCTTCCAGTGTAAAGACTCTGATTGGATTGGGCTAAGGAGGTTTGTTTTTTGTTTTATTTTTCTTGCTTTTTCTTTTCAGTTGGATGTTTCCTTGAGATCTGCACCTGAATCCAGAAGCTGTTATCCATGTAAACGGTTGCTATTAAAGTCTCATTTAGATCAACAACACTTCTAAATGGGCTAGAATTTGCAGTTCTGGGCCTTACAGTCATTTCAGGTTTGATCTTCCTTGTGATTTCCGTACAACAAACCTGCAGGAAAGAGGAATTTCCTCACTTCTGTATGCCAGAGCAGTGAATTGTTGCATGTATTTTTAGTGTTTTTATACCATCTGAAGTCAATTCCGAGTGAGAAGCATTCTTTACCTAATCCAATTTCTTTAGTCGGACTAAGCAAGAAAAATGAAGTCATAAAATCTCTTTTTTGTTTGGTTCACGTGATTAGGGAGAAAGGGACAGAAATGATATTCATTTTAGGATTAAATTCAATTCAACAGTATTGAACAACTTCTATGAATTCCAAGGTATCTTTGAGCAACTCGTTCCTTATACAGTCTTCATTAATCATTTTGTGTTTCTCTAAAATCTCTGTTTTTAAATTTCAGTAGCCCAGAAATTGATTTAAACAAAAACTATAACATTTTTGAGGCTCATTAAATGGTTTACTTTTGTTTGAAAAACCAATATTAAGCATTTAGTACTGATATTAAATTGTTCTCGAGGCCCAATAATATTTCCCTCAGTATGTCAGCTATGAAAAACCACAAATGAGTTCAGCTATGAGACCTCTGTTAAAAAAGGAGAAACTTTACTCCCACGGAGCAGTTTTGCAAAAATTCTGATATTTTCCAAGTTTAATGCTCAAATATCTCATTATAACACTTCTGACTCTACATTTCTCACACCACCGGTACCCTTGCTATTTCCTGGCACACTTGTTTAACAGTCCTCATACTCTTGTCTTATCTTTATGCAGGACAAGAAAGCAAAAACTGTGATTAATATCACGTAGCCTGAGATCTCAATTCAATTGATAGTACATCAAAAAGCAAAAAAAGAAAAAGAAAAAAAAAAAAAAGAAAAAAAGAAAAAAAAATCTAGATTTCATCAGAAAGATAATCCTATTTAAAGAAAAAGCTTGTGAAGGATCAAGAGAAAACAATGGCAAATAAAGAGGTAAATGACCCTGTGGCAGCTTTAACATTTGTATGACAATGACAAATAGACAACATTTATCCTGGCCTATATTCCTACAATTCATTTCACACTTGTTTTTAGTTATCAGTATTACTGTTCTTTGAATGTGTTCAGGAAAAAAGCAGCTTGTTATTACACATAACAGTTGCATGGTATGGATGAATGGTGTTACAGCACTTATAATTACACATGCACAAACATGATGGAAATTAGTATTACTGTAGATATCAAAAGCAAACAGACCTAATTAAAGAAATAACTGCAACAAACGGAGATGCAACCCAAAACAAAAAAGGACAACTCCAAATCTAATGAATCCTTTGAATATTAATTACAGAATTCTTAACAATACACTGGGAAAGCTCTCTTGGAGAATTCAGTTTACTGTCTAACAGTTTCTGACTAATTTTATTAACCTGTACATCTGAGAGGATCAACCCCCTCTGGGTTTAATTAGAAGAAAATTCAATTTAAATCTAAATGTCAACAGTGGTTACTAATTATGGCAGGGCCCTGGACGAGACATCCAGTCTGTAATCAGGCGGTTCTCTGCTAACAATTAACAGTTTCTTTCTGAGTTATGAGTGTATTAGTTGTTTGCTTTTTTTTTTTCCTCCTAAATAAATATGATTCAGCATGGGACACGGCCAATATTAAGAGCACCTACTGCTAGGTGCAGACATGCAGAAGAGGTTGCCAAATTAAATTACAGAGATTCCTCAAACATATAGCTGAATAATAAGCAGCTACAAAACTAGGTCAGGGTCGCAAGCAGTCGACCACAGCCCCTCCCCCAACATGCAAAATAAATATCCCACTATCTCTGAATAGAAATCATTCTTTTGTTATGCCCTTTGTCAAGAATACGTTATTGCAAAATGATATTTATTTCCACAGTCTTCACATCTGTGAGCAGGGCTGAATTAATCTTTCTAGAACTGATTCCATCTTCAATTTCATGTTTATGATTATAAAATGTAAATGTTTAAAGAAAAATGACAATGAAAGGGATAAATATCAGAAGGCAGTTCTTTGCTGGCTGGATTTGCCCTGTACCAATGAAGTCAATAGTGGACTAATTATTAAATAAAATAAAAATGTATCATAGAAAATGGGTAGAAATACAAAAACTAGGGTACCATCGAAAATTACATCATGAGGTAATCAAACCTGAGCAGTATATATGTGACCTTAGACAAGAGAATTACCAGAACACACATACATGACCAAAACTAGGGTGAGGATAAAGGGTTTAGTCATTTAACTTCAAAGCAGCCCCCACATTCTCAGTGCTGCTACTAAGGACGATACTGAAAATGCTGATTACAGCTGAGCAATCCTATTTCTCAGCGACTTGTTTTCCAAAAATGAGAATATTCTAATCAGAATTATTTCGTTCTGATGATCTATTAGTTAATTAATAACATTCATATCCATAAACTAGTTTTGCTGGGGTTTGTGCCAGTTGTTGATGAAATTGTACCATTTCATCTTGGGACTGAACAACAACTGTGTTCAAATAGGCCAGACAAACACATTTTGATATTTGGTAGCAGTAATTTCTAAAAATGGCTGCTTATGAGCAGGAAAGCAGAAATCAGAGGAAATCTGCATAAAAATCAAGAGACAGTTCTACAACTAGTCTAGGTTGACGTAATAAAACCATAACGACCAAGCATGCTTGTCTTGGACTGCTCTTTGACAAATAGGAAAGCTGTTATTCTGTGCTAGAAAAAAAACAAACCGACAAACAACAAATAGCAAAACAAGTGTAAAAAAAAAGTGAAAACTCTTTTGGAGAGGGTATATTAAGAGTCATGCACTGGACATTGTTATTTTGATCAACTATTTTTTTGCAACATTTTTATGACCAAAGACTACCAAGTAGCAAATGAACATGCCAGGATCACTGTTGATGAAGGCTGAGTAAGAAACTATAATTATAGCTGCAGATACATTCATAGTAGTGAACACATCCAAACCAGTTAGTATAATGTGAAGAAAAGAAATTTAATATAGACTTCAATTTGTATTTTTACATTAAACCCTAAACCTGAAATCCCTTGTTCACGTGCTTGACTTTACATCTGTAAACAGTTATATGCCCTCCACAGAGCTGCTTACAGAGCAAAAATTAAGTATATGTGTATATATGTATAAAACACTTCCAAACATTTGAGTACTTATTGTTAAGCATGTGATTAAAATGTCTCTATTCAAGAAAGCACTTACAGATATTAAATACTGCATATTACGCATATTATGTAAGCCTTTCTTGAATAATGATAGAACAAGCACATCTCAAAATTAAGCATCTGCTTATTGCTGTTGCTGAACTGATATGGAGGGTTTTTTTTCCTCAACGAAAGGATTGTACATATTTTGAAGCACGGTGCAAAATATGGCTCTTAAAACCTTATGATTGAGCGGTTGCAGAAGATATTCTACAAATGTAGTACTCGAACCTGACAAGAAAATGACACAGCCATGAGTACATTTGGAGGCACCAAGTCAGAATAATGGCATGCTCTCTGCACACACAACTGCCTGTTGATACTGGCAGCTAAGCTATACAAATGAACTCCAGTGGTCAGAATGAAAGTGTGCGTCCTGTGCATCCTGTGCCTATTTTTGTCACCATGAACGTTAGATACCTTACTGAGGTAAGAGCCCAATAACCACGAGCTCCCCTTGCAATCAGTGTGGGCCTCCCTTGCACCATCTACTCCAGATACTCTCCAAATGTGAGTCTTGATCTACCAAGAAAAAAGGGGTCCATGACATATCAGCTCCCAGTCTTGTCTCAATAAATGCCTGAAATTAGGCAGGGCTGAGAGTAGGACATAATTTCAAACTAACTGCTGAAATCACTTACTTGTAGCTCCTTGGAATGGAGAGAGGAGGAAGGAAGAAAAGGGTTTTCATCCTCCCCTGTTTAAGCTGCACTCAGAAAATATAAAATAAAATAATATAAAATATAAAATAAAATAAATGAAATAAAAAATCGCCAAAATTAACAATGCCAAAGACTGACTAGAACAGAGGTGGTTCTGCACGTAGAAGAGGACCTGTGGCTCAGATCCCACTCTTCCACCTCTTCTACTTTGTCCAGTGCCTCTCCTTCATTCTGAAATAGCTTTCCAACTCTAAGCACAAAATCTATTATTTATGTGAAGTCCTTTCCGTCTCCATATTTCTCAGCAGATGGGTGTTAGGTTTAGGGGAAAAAAAAATAACAAAAAAATCAGTTTTGTAACAGAAGTCAGCCCTCCCCACCCCCGGGTGGTTATTACATTTCTCAGGTGGTTAAATTCATGCATCCTTTAGTTTCGTGCCTTGTAATACTTCCTGAGGCATGAAACAATCACCCAGAAATACAGTGCTAGCTATGCTTTCTTGTTTGGTTAAAATCTTTACGTGAAATTTTGGCCTTGGTAAAGTTAACAGAGGTTTTGTTATCAGCTAAACTAGGCAGGGCTTCACACTTCATGTTTCTAAAATACTCCCTTTTTTCAGTTCCTTTAGTATTTCTATTTTATGCCACTACTGCTAAAATTACACACTGTGATTACCAGTGATGTAAAGTATTTCATAAGATCAAAAGTCCAACGTTTAATCACAAAGAATGAAAAGAAATATTTCTATTTTCTGTCCTGCATATGACGAAGTGTAGAGTGAAAATTTCAAATTACAATTAACGCAACACTTTTCAGCCTTTCATTAAGCAAAAGTAAGTGAGTCTGTGTATTTTCCCATCCCTGAGAGAGATTGTTTCTACTCCATGTTTAACTGAAGTTTAAGTTGAGATCTTTTGATAGTACCAAAAAGGAAGTTCTTTTAACCACAGCTCAATAATAAGGTGAATGGAAAAACAGTTGGTTTCCTTCAGCTTCAACTGTTTACCTTGATCTGTTTTAAGCAAAGAGAAGAGAAGAGAAGAGAAGAGAGTCTGTACATATTCTTCATTACATAACAACCACAAGCTAAACCAAAAAAGAAAAAAAGAAAGAAAGAAAAAAAAAACCTCTAAAAAACTGTTTTGTTCTCATGACCGAGCTTCTATGGTTCTGATTTTTCCAAGTAATTGTGCTTGCACCTGAAAACAAGAGACTCAAGAGCTTAAACAGCAATGAAAAAGGACTACTTAATACATAGTCATGAAGTGTAAACTTTAACGTCTTTGCAAACAAATAAACAAAACTAAAGAGACCTATAAATTCTTCTGTGAGCACCAAACAGGAATTACAGATTACATTTCTACACTGATATAAAGAAATTTGACATGAATTGGTAGGACTGAAACCTGGCATGATGATTCACTTGACTAAAACTTACCAGTAAAACCTAAATATGAAAGACAACCGAGAGGAGAAAGAAAATGAGACTCCACATTAAAGATATAATTTACATACTTTAGACTTACAGCATAGTTGTATCTGATTGAGAACAGTATCAGATCTTTCATGGCTTCCAACACAGATGAGAAAATAGAAGGAGTGAGACTCCAAAAATTACTTAGAAACATGTACAAACATGTAGAAAACCTCTGATGTTATTGATAGATTATTTTTAAATGTCTTAAAACTACACATTTGTTACCAACATAAAAAGTAAAGCAAACGACTTAAAATCATCATGTACTAGGCCTTCATGTGATAGAAAGACAACTTGATCATTGCCTAAAACTGGTGATTGCCTGTAACAGTTACAAATGAATTTCAATTGCAATGTGAAAGCAGTATTACATATATGTATATATCACACGTATATCCATGTTCCCAAAATAATTTCAAAGAGAATTAGAAACAAAACTGAGTGAAGTAGATATTCTAATGTAAAAGAATATTCAAAATCAGATTAGAAAAAAACACATAATCTTGTAGTTATTAAAGAAGAGCGTTTTGGGATATAATATCCTAGCTGAGAAGAAAAATAGCTGGAGTATTTTCTCTTTCAAATATGGCAAAAGGAAAATGTGGACTTGTAGAAGTGCAAATCAGTGGTTTAGAAACGTAGACTACTGAGCATGGAAGACAGCAGAAAACAAAATTTCTGGTATACTTAGGGTCATGAACCAATGAAATCTGGGCAATCACCAGCTCAAGTCTCAAAAATTGACAGTGAGATTATCGGTTATGATACAAAATCTCGTACATGTTTAAGAAAGAGGAAAGGTGATATATTCATTATTTGCAGTGAGAACCAAATATTTGTGAGTTCCTTTCTAACTACGTAGGTTACTAAACAGCTTAAACACAATAAACTGACCAGATCAGAGAACTTTTACTGAAAGTTTCAGAAGGAATAGGCTCAGAAATCTTGGTGTCCTCCCCTAATTTACTTTTTTATAAACTTTGAATTACTGGAGAAGCTCAAGTGAATTGGGTATAAAAACCATAATGTATCCATATTTTAAGAACATAAATAGAATAAAGGCAGACAAGAATCATCTTAGCCTGAATCTGGATTCATCAAAGGCTGTTAAATGACATAATAATAAATATTAAAAAGGCAGATGAAATAGTGGCATTGAAATTGATTTAATGCACATAGAATCCACTAAAAAAAATCTCTATTTTATCATGACATCACAAGCCTGGCTAGCAAAAATAGCCAAAATGACATAATATGGTTGTACTTCTCTTATTCTTTAGATTTCAGTTCACTTGTGTTAAAATAGTGTATGAACTCAATGTAATCCATAATAAACAGCAATACCCAGGTAACTGACACATGAAAAAAACTGCTAATGGAAAAATATCAAATAAATTCTTCTTGGCATGACATTCTCAACTCAAAGATAGGCAGAATCTCTGACCATCACCTAGAAAAATTTGGAAGAAATGCAAAGAGCTCATGAAGCCTTAACTAGCAAATGAATGAGGTATTGGAAGTGGACTCATTTGAACTGCATTTGAATACAGTTTTGTAAAGACTGCTTTCATAAATGAAAGATGTCAAGCTGGAAACCGACAATGATGCACATGAACTGTGAGAGTAACATAGATAGGAATGATGTAGGTGAACAAGGGAGTATCCTACTATAAACAGGGGAGTAAAGAATAGCAGCAGTTCTGCAGTAAGTTACCAATTAGCCCAGTACTGGAATATCAGGTCCAATTCTGGCATGACTGCACTTCAACTAATATCCTGAAGAATGAAGAAACATTCAGGGCAAAATGAATGAAAAAGGAAATTAAGGTTATGAGAAGCTTTGAACACAAACTGTAAATATGAATTCAAGGAAAGGAATCTGTTATACTGCTGAGTTCTTTAGTAATAAAGAAGATGTTTAAAATTTAAAACAGGTAATTCATGCCAAACAGAAAACATACATATTTGACTGAGAATAATTTCCCACAGAAGCCACCTATGTACAAACATGTTATGTTTTCCATAAATTGAATCCTTAAATTAAGGCTATAGAAACAAAGCAGAAGTTCTGATGCAGAAGTTACTCAGTATGACTATTTGGCCCTTTTTGT
>PPHD01028151.1:0-10970 GCA_002909625.1 Bambusicola thoracicus
GACTTTAAGCTGTGTATGGGAACTGTTGAATCACAGCCTGAACCTCTGATTGACCACCTGAGGCGAGTGCTGAGTCAGCTGCAGGGGCACAGGTGAATGCAGTTTCACCTGAGTGACCAGAAGGGATGGAGCCATGCTGCACCCCTCCTAGACCCCATTTAAGGGCTGACTCCCCAGGAGGAAGGGTCTCTATCTGGAGATCCTCCCTCTGGGAGCCTTTCTGCAAGCCCAGGACACGGGTAAGATCTTTATTTCACTTATACTTGGTAACAGCTTAATTTTTCCAATTCCAATACCTGTTTGCCGTACAGCCATACAAAGGTGCTAATGCTGTAACACAGAAAATCTTAGTGCTGTTATTAACAGTAATTGATATTGTCTTTAAACAATGATTAAAGGAGAGTACTGAACATATAAATATGCAAAGTGATCTTTTTCCTCCTTAGTTTTGCTGTTTATGTGAAAAACCTCTTAAATACCAGCATTACTCTCATTCTCTTTTCTGTAGCTATAGGCTGACATATTCATTAAGTAAAAGCTATCCCTCTTGAAGTGCTGTAGCAAGTGCCCCTTTTAATTGGAAAGAACCCTTTGGGGTTCATTCTCGCTAGAATACCAACTGGCTGCCCTTGATACAGAAGATTTTGAGGCATTAAGTGTAAAAATATTTCAGGAAAGTGGTGATAAGTAGCCCAGACCAGCATGTTCTATTCTTCACTACTTATCCTCTGATCCATGCCAGAAGGTTTCCTTGTGGATTCAGGAAGAGCAGTGTTAGGTAAGACACTTGGTAGTGTGGGTTCTGGGAGAGCATTTTAGATTCTCTCTTAAGTCAGTAGATCCTGGTGAAGCATTCAGCTTTTGTCTTCATAGTACTGTATCTAATATGTAAACTGTAATAACACAATTATGTAGTTGTTTATATGTACTTCAGTGTTTCTGTTGGGATTTTCTGCCCTATGCTCTTAACTTCAGATGGGATCTTTGTTGTCTTGGTGGACATGGAACATATGATGCAACTTCTGGATGACGAACTTATTTAAAATCAACAGTGGCTATGAAGGTAGAAAGCTGAGTCGAGAAGATGGAATTTTGGGTGTGCTGTTTAGTTGCATGTGCCCACTCTTTCCCCACGTAAGAGGAGCTGGCTGATCAGTTTCTCACATTAATGATTCTTGGGTTGCCTCTGCAGTTTGGTCTGTGTATACTGGCCTGCTGTAGACCCTGATAGACCATGTCGGAAAGCAATTAAGTATTGAGGGAATTATAGCTTAGAAGTAGACTTTAGACCAAACAAGATGTAAAACACTGAAATGTCCATTACACTGGTGGCCATGGGTAATATCAGCCCACAGAAAAGGCAGTCTGTGGGCACAGTCCTTCTTGGGGGCTTATGGGAAGAAGGTGGAAAGGGTGCATGCAACTTTTTATCAAAGAAATAAAGGCACTGCCTGCTTGACGAGCACTGGCTATGGAGTGGCCTATTATATGTTATGAAACTCTTGTGGCAGTATTCATTCTCTACATAGTGTTTGCCTACAGTACTCAGCTGTTCACGTGTACCTGAAATTAGCGTATGCACCTGGGAGTTGATGAAACTGTAAAGTTGACCTTTCTTCAGCCTGTGCCATGTCAGGGAGTCTTGCATTACATTATATTTCATGACATTTGCTTACCTACCCTTTACATGAAACTCCAGCTCCACTGGGTGGACAGTTTCTGGGAACAGAGGAAATGCTTCATGGCAGCTTCTAACCTCGCTGTTCACTTTGTGAGTCAGTGTCAGTCTGCCTGATGTTCACAACCTGATGTGAATGATTTTGGGGTGCATGCTATACTATGAAAACTTTGACGATATTCTCACATAATGTTCACACTGAACCCCAATCCCATTGTGTGGATTCTTCCTGGGAAGTAGGGGCAAGTGCTTAATGAAAGAATCGCTGCCATTGGAGTTTTAGAGATTACTGCCATTAAAGCATTCAGCTTTGGAATTACCTTTCACTATACATGCAGATAGACAGAAAAAGAGAGATTAAATGTGAATTAATTTTGGATGCTTCGGGAAGCTCATTCTTAGGAAATGCGGAACAATTCCCTCTAGACAAGCCTTTGGAAAGACAGCCTGTTTAAAGCACTGCTTGAGCATTAATTATTTAAGCAGTAAGATAGTCCTGAAGTACAGGTTCATAAACATTACTTTTTCCAGTTTATACACAAGTACAAAAAAGCTCTGACTTACTGAGAAGTACACAACACATGTGCAGCAAAATGCTCAAAGTTAAAGTTGAGGCCTCCTATTCCTGGCATGTCCTGCCCTTCTTGTAGGTCTTTTGGCTCCAATTGTGTGTGTAGCTAACACCTTTGGAATCTGCATTGTTCACAAACTGTAAAAAATGAAAAATGATTAACAGAAATTTGTGTTTACTTGTGGAGAGTTTTTTCTTTAATGAGTCACTTGCATTGCTGCTGAGCTGCTTTGTGTCAGTTAGATGGTTTTGTCTTAACTGTGAGACCATGCTCTTCAATATCTCTGTGGGAAACTTCATTTTATTTTTTATGAAGAAGTTATTCTCTAAGTGTTGCCCACCATGCAGTTCTGCAGAGATGTCTGGCAGAGGTCATGTCTATAAGAATATATGCATTCACACTTCCATATTTTTTTTTAGGTAGACTCAAACAGTGCTTCACAGCTTTTCTCAGTAATGATATTCCCCAGAACACTCTAGGTGGGAGCTGAAGAAAATAAGAACTGCCAGATTAATTACAGATACTGCAAAATTCAAAAGAAAATGTAGATGCCATCAGTGACATAATACAGAAGTAGATATATCATGTATAAACAGTTTATCTCTCCCGATTTGTGTTTTTTAGCTTCTGAGCCTACAAGTGACAGTCACTCATTTGGAACAAGAGCCATGAGCTCTTGGTCAGGCTTCCAGATCCAAGGGACACTCCAGCAGTTACCAGTTCAGCATACCAAACTGCCCTGAAGTAGGTGCTTTGCCCCTTCCCACTCAGCATCAGTTGCTTGCATTTTTTTGGAGGATGCTGCCTGGTGCCCAGCAGAGCTGGAGGTGATGAAAGCTTAAAGCAGAGGGCCGTTGGGTTTGTGCCCTCTTTAACCAGGTGAGCTGCTCTGCTAGATGCCACGTGGTACTTTTAACATGAGAACAATATCCCTCAAAGGTGGAGAGTGAAGGAGGTGGGAGAATTTCAAAGATCCCTTTTAATTTTGCCCTCTTGGTTTTGTTTCCTTCTCAAGCAAGGCCATTTTCAGTCTAACCCTAGCAAGTACAACATAAGCTGCTTGGAAAATAGATGATGGCAAATGTTCTCCTGGATAACCTTGGTCGGAGATACAAATTGGCCGTGCTGCTCATGTTGGCAGCGTTTCCAGTTGGTGCTCGCTATCACTGAGAGTTTTCCTCTCTGCCATACTCCAGTGCTACATTGAGTGCAGTGGTAGAGCTCTCAGCTGCAATACTATTTCCATTTCTACCCAGCATGAGAGAAACAACCAGACTCCTAGCTTGCAATCTGTCTCACTAATGCTTAAGCTGGTGTTCACAGCCCTAAGGGCCTGTAGGCAATTTAATTACATTTGTTCCATAATTTCAAGTGATGGTATTTTGTAAACATTTTTAATGTATCGTCATTAATATGCTAAGGAAAGAATCTATTTCTGCCAGGAAAGTGGAAATAAATCTTCACTATCTCTTTGGTCCACTAGTTTACATTTAGAATAGAACACCTCTTCTGAAAAGCTGTTGGAGACATATGCTCCCATTATTATCTCACAGTGATTTATCACTAACTCTAAAATAAACATTATATCCAAGTTACCTGCTTCCTACTGCCCTTACTGTGCCACTTCAGAGTATCTTAAAGGACCAGCATATGAACACTGAGGAATTCTCATGGGCTTTTTTCTCTGTGCTGTGTTTTTGTACTGCTGTTATTCATTTCATCTGATTGTATTAAGAAGGGAGGGAAACAAAAACAAAACTGGCAACTGCAATCCAAGGTGGAGGGGGTGAACTGCTGCATGGAAAGCAGTTCTGAAATGGCCTGGGAAGAAGGATGTTGAAAAAATGTTCATGTTCTAGGGGAAAGGGAAAACTTACCGAATGAAATAGCCTTAGCATAGCACACCTAACGAGGACCTTTTCCTGCATATTTTGTGCTGGGTGAACCAGTGCAGCTCTCAGCAGCTTGAAGCAGGTATGGACTCATGGTTGAAGCTGTGATTCAACTGTAAGTTGCCCAGAACCTCTGCGTGTCGTCTGGAGTATCTGCTCTTCACTTCCCATCCACTTCTGCACATAATGAATAATTCTGTTTCCGATGGAGTTGAGAAGAAGCCATTTTCTTGTAGCTGGAAATCTTGCTGTTGGGTGGAGGTTAAGGAATAGTGTAAAGAAGAGCAGTGTGAGGCTGAGGAGAGTTGTACAATCACATGGATAAATTTTAAAAGAGAAAAGATAACTAGAAGTCACTTGAGTATTTTCTGAAGGCTTTATCTTTTTGTGCTTTTTATTTTGCAGGTTCTATATGACGGAGATTTCAGTTCTTTCACCCTGTACTGAATTAAGGTGCAGCTAAGGACTTTGGTCATGAGATGTGGCATTGTTCCAACCAGAAAGATGGGGGGGAAGGAGGGAGGGAGAAAGGTTACTCCCAGCTGTCCACTGCTGCACTCTTTGCTCCTTTGTTTCTGGCAATCACTGCTGCAGTAAAAATTGTTAGTAGCTGTGTGAGGAAAGCTAGCTGAGCTGGGTCATCTCTGTTCTTTCACTAAGAATTTCATCCAGTGTCAGTAATTTTCCCTTTGAGCCCTCTTGCTAAATGTCCTTGGTGGTAGATGAATCCTGAGCATTTAAGATAAGCGTCTTCCTCTTGGAAAGGCTGCTTTACAATCAGAAGTATTTGTCACTGCATGATGCTATTAAATCCTGCTCCCACTATGTTTTGTGGTTAATTCTGAGTTTGTACAGTGGTGAAACTGCACAGAAATTCTGGTTATTAAAAAACTAAGTTATCAGGTATCATTGACTGCAGTGGGGAATACTACTTTAGAAAGATGGAGTAGCACTTCTTGATTATAAAGTATTAAGAAGGATTGTGTTTTTTTTAACTTGTCCATAAACCAACATATGTAAATTCTCAACCTGAAGGATCATAGGTAATTGCTGAGTACTGTGTAATTAATGTTGCACAATCCAAGAGCAACACTGTTTTACTCTGTGGAAATCAGCCTTGCAAAAAATATTTCCTTCTAATTTGATATTTTTCAATGTAATCTCTCTAGTTGATTTTTATCTGGTAACTTTTTAACATAAAACAATGCCAGTCAGTGCAGAATACCAAAGTATTTTCCTGACAAAAATGCATGTACCCTGCTAGAAGAGAAGAGATGAGGTGAAAAATAGTTAGCATGTGGCAATGTAAGATTGGGGTTTGGGGCTCTAAGATCCATTCTAATTATTCACTAGGCCACCATGCTTCTGTCATCTTCACCAAATCAGAATAACACTTGGAAAAAACAAGTGACCCTCGCTATCATACATAATGTGGCAGCTTAATTGGCAAGAAGGGGGTGAAAAGTAGGCGAGGGAAACCCTTTGAGACTGATGGAGCATATTTCAGTGGCTTCATCAAGGTAATGTTTCCCAGGTGATTGGAGGCAGCAAATATTTCATCAGGAGAAATATATAAAGGTCTTTTAACCACAGAACACAAAACATATTATTACAAACATGTTTTTTAAAAGAGCCTTTCATATGCTGTTTGAGTAGAGAAAAGATAGGAAAATTGAAAGAAGGTTAAATTTAGTACCCATAGTTATGGTGTGAGCATACCTTAAATAACTTGTTTGCAATGGGTGAACTGAAGTAGGTTTTCAGTTGTAAAATATGTATAGAATGCCTCCTTCCTTTGACAAAAGTAGATATACATAATCCATAGCTCCCAATATTATGAGGTGTCCCCACATCAATGTGATGTTATTTTTTTCTCATTAGTCTTTTCTCTCAGAAATTATCAGATGACTTCTGTTATTTTTTTTCCCCTAATGTTATTAGCATGTACCTTGACAATTAACACAAGCTTTTGTTTTGATCTAACAAAACGCATAGGCAACTGGAAAACATTCCCTTGTTGTAAGCTGGGCACAAAACTTAGGCTGTTATCACCAAGGGTCCCACAATTGCATGAGTAGACTAGATGCTGTAGATTAACCTGCGTACAGTTTTAAATGACATAAGCATATTTGAAGTGGAACTGTCCTATTGATGTACTGACAGTTAAAACAATTCTTGAGCAGCAGTGACTAAAAATCTAATAGTATGCCTTTGAGGATAATGGTGTCAGTCCCAGCCTTTTGAACCATGAGCTGAAAAATAGTATCATTACGATTGGCAACACAAGATCAGAGATCTCTTCATAGTTTGTTGTTCTAGCAGTTGATAATGTTCATTCCTAAATCCAATGAACAAAAAGTACAAGGGGATGTTTCAATTACACTAGTCTGTCAGAGTCTGCAAAGAGTGTAACATTCCTTAAACTGACTGCTGTACTATATGTTAATTATTTATCACCAGTGAGTGAAAGGCTCCATTAGCGGGCAAGTGCATGTGAGACAATGCTAAAGGAGTGTATATGCACAGGTTCTTAAGACTAACCATCTTATTTGCAATCTGTTACTGATCTGGAATTTAGTTAAACATCTTGAAGATGTACTGAATAGCTTGTAGTGGAGGCACTGGCTCTTAAGTAATTGGCAGCAGCTCTAGCTCATTAGAATAGTCTCTTGTCTGACATGCCAAATGTGCCCTGTGTTGAGCTGCTCAATAATCAACAACCAATTGTTTCTCTTTTCACATCACTCAGCATGACAAATCAGTGATATTAACCACATGGGTTAAGGCCAATGCCAGTCATTGTTTACATCTCAGGTTAGCCAGTTCTCTTTCAATCAACACAATGTCTCTAAGAGTACACTGCAAATAGAGCAGCTTTGTAGTCTTCATTAAAAAAATCACATGACTTCCCCTCATTTTAAAAAGAAAACAATAGATTATATTTGTGTAGTGCAAATGGTGATATGAAACTGATAGTGTTTTAGGATGGGAACTGAGCTGTTGAAAGGAGCAAGTTCTCTGATACCCAACCTGTTGGAGATACCAAACCAAACTTCTGCGAAAATGTAGTGATGAAGAAATGAGTAGTATTGGCCGGAGATTCAGAAATCCCAGATTTTCCTTATCGCTATTTTTGTAAGCAGTACTGATGGAAATGCAGAAAGAACTGTGATGACCACAGAATTAAAATGCTGATATTACGTTTGTCTGTGCTAAGTGTGTTGAATCCTGCTGGTTTGTGAAGATCTTCAGGATCTTCCAAGTGGAGCAGTGTGACATACTCTGCAAGTACCTGAAGGGACATCTGTTATATTTTTAAAGAGGGAGACTGGAGAAAACTGTAAGGAATCATAGCTGATAACANAATTTTCTGTGCTAAGTGTGTTGAATCCTGCTGGTTTGTGAAGATCTTCAGGATCTTCCAAGTGGAGCANCGTTTGTCTGTGCTAAGTGTGTTGAATCCTGCTGGTTTGTGAAGATCTTCAGGATCTTCCAAGTGGAGCAGTGTGACATACTCTGCAAGTACCTGAAGGGACATCTGTTATATTTTTAAAGAGGGAGACTGGAGAAAACTGTAAGGAATCATAGCTGATAACATCGGACAATTCTTGGTTGCTCTTCTCCTAAGCAAAGTGCAAAANTCGGACAATTCTTGGTTGCTCTTCTCCTAAGCAAAGTGCAAAATCTGCCAGAAATGTTTCTCTTGCTCTGCACTGGACACTGGCTGATCTGCCCAGCTGTAGATCTCATTGCTGAAGCTCACCTGCTTCAGTTTGACTTTCTCTTTTAATCTAAAGGTATATTTTGCAATAACTGCAGCTGATTAACTGATTAATTAGTAGGAGTCCATAATTGCATCTTTCTTTGTCTCTTCCTTTTTCCTATTCCCTTTTTTCCCCATTGTGTATAGTCATAGGAATTTGATTTCAGAAGTTTTGTAGCATCAACCTTTGTCTGAATCTTGACACTACCTCTTGTTTCATTTGTGGTACTTGAGGGTTTTTTATAATGCATTTGGCTATTTGATTTATTTTACTCAGAAGGTCTTAAACACCAAAGATTATATTTAAGTTGTACATACTTCTATATTACAGATGATGGGTAAATTAGAAGGCATGATAAGCAAGATTTGGTTTTCAAAAGATACAGTAAATATGCTTAGTGTCAGTCTTTAAATCTATATTCAACCAGACTCCCACTGATCTGTCCAAACATGGCTAGGCTCCCTCATGCAGTACATGCTGTACCACTCTGGGCCAATACAGTGGGGGTGAAATTCATCACTTATGATGGGAATTGCAAAATAATTATCCCCTGAGATGGCTGAATAGCTATTTCCATGCCTTGGCAAGCTTGCTCATTTGAATGTTTAATTATTATTTTTCTTTTAATGGCTCATTTTACATACAGTACATCATTGTACCACTGACGTTTTCTGTTCTGACTTGCACTGATGACATCACAAGAACAGCAAGATTGTCAGAAAAGATGAAAATAGGTGGTTATCATTGTACAAAAGAAAAAAAGCAGAGAACTGGCAGCTACTGAAACATGACAGGCAACTGAGTCTGCTTTAGTACCCATGAAGGAACTGCATCCCAGCCAGAGGAAACTGGCAATCAGAATTCAGCAACATAAGGCTGCCTGCCCAAGAGCTGCTTTTGGGGTGGAAGCATCTAGATGAAGATGCTTAATTATAATCTACTAAAACATTCAGTTAAAGCTGCCATATATTTCCCAACTTTGGTAGGTAAACAATGTATTTGCAACATCTAGCTCCTGTTTTAAATATAGAGCTCATTAATGTTTTCTAGGTTGAACTTCAGTAATGACTTCCAGGTAATAATCTGTCCACTTGTTTTAACTCTTTTATTCAGTTTTATGTTTATAGTAAGCCCTGACATGCTCTAATTGTATTTCACAATGGTTTTAAACTTCTAATAAGCATATAGGGCTTCTGTACTATTATTTGAAATACATTGGTATTCCTGAGACTCTGTGACTCACTCTAGTAATAATACTAGGCCTGTAGCAAAGCTTACTTAGTCAAAAGATACATGTTTAAAGTTAGATGTGTTCTCAATATCATGCTGCCATGGGATTTTGGGCAAAGAACTATGCTGATGTAGTAGGACAGAGGTGGAAGGGGCTGCCTGGAGAGGTTGTGGATGCCCTGTCCCTGGAAGTGTTCAAGGCCAGGTTGGATGGG
This sequence comes from Bambusicola thoracicus, assembly GCA_002909625.1. Lineage (NCBI taxonomy): Eukaryota > Metazoa > Chordata > Aves > Galliformes > Phasianidae > Bambusicola > Bambusicola thoracicus. Next base: position 9,352 of record PPHD01028151.1, read on the forward strand.
GCCCTGGGCAACCTGGTCTAGTAAATGGGGAGGTTGGTGGTCCTGCTCAGCAGGAGGGTTGGAGATTCATGATCCTTGAGGTCCCTTCCAACCCAGCCCATTCTGTGATTCGGTGAATGGATGTCAACTAGGCTAGAGGTATGAAAGGTCACAAAGAAATGAATGCTTATGTAATCTCATTGGCCATGATAGGAATGAAAAAGATATTTTGAGTTGTTTCTTGTATAGCTATTCATACAAAACAAAATAAACAAACAAAAACCAACCCAACCCACAAATGAATTGGACGCTTTTATGCTTGCAGAGTTGTTTTCTGTTCATCATCAGATTTTTCTGATAGCTATGCAATAGATTGGATAGTGATTAGGCTACACTGAGTAATTCCAGGACCAGTCAGATGCAGCAGATGTTTTCATGATGTTGTGATGACTAGTTGGAAAAAGCAGATTTTGCTTTTCTTAATAATGGCATCGTAATTTTTTTTTTCCGGAGGTCTTACACCTGCTGAGAATGGTGGATTTTTATCATTCATGGACAGGTAAATAGCTGTGTAAAATAAAATAAAAAAAAAATAAGGTTTTTCCTTTACTGTTAAGAACATAATAGCTTTTTTTGTTTGTTTGTTAACGTCAGGATTCAGGCTGATGGATGGCGCGCAAGCACAATCATGCACACAGTAAAAACTTTGCCTTGGGAAGTCACAGAGTAATAATAAAGTGCATATCCTTCAATGTGTATTGTGACTTTAGGGGAGCTATTATTTGGGACCATCCTAATTGGCTTTATGTTAGAATATTCTGTAGCATTATTTTGATCTGTGTTCTCACCTCCCTTGTGGACTGTGTTTGTGGCGTTAGCAAGACTAAATTAATTATTTTGGATAGCCTAATGCTCTGTCTTTATCATCACAAAAAGATGGAAGAACAGAATCTTCTTTGCTAACTGCAAGCATCCTGCTGCTTTATCTGTATGTACGTAGCTGAAGGCTATATCGGGTCTCTTTGCTCTTGTAGCTAGCTAATTCCAGCACAGGTACCTTTGGCACTAACTTATATCCATGATGGTACCTATGATTCCCATGTGAAGTAGACATGTCCATTTCTATCCACAATTCTTTTTCTCTAATTGAATTATTGGAACACAGTGGTCTTAAACGTGGCTTGGAAGCCACAGAGTAGGTGACAGCCTTCATACCAGTGTGCTATGTCATGGTTCTCCTACTGCTTCTGGGTCTTGCTGTAGATACCTGAAGAAATACCAGTCCTGCTTGAGCTGGTATCTACCTGGAAGGTGGCTTCTCAAATGCGTAGACACAGAAGGAGGAACAGAGCAAAAGTTTTTTTTGGAGAGTGACCTGCTTTAAAATAGGCAGACACATTTTTTTTTTCTCTCCCGTCAGTGAAAGTGGAGGTTTATCCTCCAAATTCAGTTCCTGTTTCTCAAGCTGTGAAGTGACCCTTCCAGGTGTCTCAATCCCTACTGAGCTTTATATTATTTTCTTCTGAGCAGGAAGCTAAAAATTAGCAAAAAACTATGTATATGATTGTAGACGGTTTATGGGCTGGTCCGGCCTGGTTCCGTGACTAGTGGGGCGGAAGGATTCTGCAGAATCCACGCCT
>PPHD01028153.1:0-10969 GCA_002909625.1 Bambusicola thoracicus
CTTGATCCTGCAGCATCCTTACCTGCTTCACAGCCACTGTCTATAGCATCAATTGCCTGTTATCAGTGCTCTGCTCTCCTGTAAGGCAGAGAGAAATATTCCAGCACAGCTTTGATGTTTAAGAGAGAGAATCTTTATTTAGTTCACATCCCCTCATCTCAGATTTGTTTTCTATTATGTTAATGTGGCATATCTGTATAACGTCAGGAGCTCACTTGTATCTGTGGTGTTCAGGAGCAATTTGCATAATATTTCCTTTGGGGAATATACAGTGTATAATGTTTACCAATCTTGAAAATGGTGCAAACTGGAACTGACAGTCAAAGGAAGAAGAGATATGTGAATGGAATTTTGAAAATTTAGAAATGGAAGACATCTAACCACCAAAGCACAGGGGAAAACAAACACTCCTCTTCATCATGCTTTCTCACAGAACTCAGTCACAAGAGATGGGACAAAAAGCGAAACTGAGTCTTACAAACCCAATTTGTTACACAGCTCCATCTCCTTTTGTATTAAGAGCATTTCATCCTTTGTCCTGATAGGCTACAGAAGTATTTCAGTGTCCTGGAAGGAGTCAGGGACTTCTCAGCAATTGGGATGCAGGTTTCTGCAAAACACATGTTACCAGGTCAGGAGAGCTTCATGCGAGGTGTAGTGGAGAGAAACATCCTTTGGCATGCCAGTAGATAGTATTCACACATGGCAGCATTGTATGATGATGAACAATATGTGAATAGAAAGAAGTATCATTTACATTCCGCATACAAGAGTTCCAGTTTGTAGGGTGACTCAAAGATTGGGGTTACCTTCCCCTTGTGCTGCAGACTAAGGCAAACCCATCCTCAAAAGCCTTCATAATCCCCCTCCCAGCTGTACCTTTACCTATGTTCCCTTGGATATTTTTCCTTTCTGCAGTGTCCACTCAGTGACTTGACCTGTTCTGTCCTTCTGCTACTTTTGGAAATGCAACCTGGATGCCCTCTCTCATCTGCTTTGTGCACTGTCTTCCTGTTAGTCTCTTCTTTAAGCTCCCATGCCCAAGCACCAGGAAGACTTCTCAGTTTCTCATTAATGCCTGCTGCTCCATTCCTTGCTGGCACTTTTGACCTTAGTTTTATTGACTTGTCTAGCTTAGAAAGCCTGCTCTTAGAAGAGTCCCTACCAATACCCCAAAAGCTTATACAGCAAATAAGTGTGAGGCTTGAGTTTTAATATATTTATTTTAATATATTTATGTTCTTCAAAGTTTTCTTCTTTGTTCTATAAATAACTAATTTATGGCTGGTAAGACTCCTAGCACAGTAAGGTGTAATAACAAAGAATTATTTTTGCTGGGATTTAGCCTCTGCTGCTTTAGGGGTTCTTTTTTCCTTTGTTTGGTTTTTTGGGGTTGCTTTTTTTGTGTGTGTGTGAGCATTTGAGCTCTGGAGTATTCAGAGGAAACACTGTGCTTTTGAAGACCCCGTGTGGTGAGTCTGCTTTAGGAATGCCACCAATGGTGATTTGTTGCATTATTGTGGTCATTTTGCTTTGAAAATGCTTTGAACATGCTAAAGCTCCTTTACATCAGAAAGATTAGAGTCATGGGTTCTTAAAAATTGGCTTTATGCATTTTCAACTGAAAGGTCCAAACGGGGAAATCGTAATAGTCCAGGAACCCAAATAAAAATTAAACACCTTTTCAGCTTTCAGTGGTTTAATAAAGGAAAGCAGACTCACAGAGAGTTCCAGTAAATGGCCATACTGCCACTTCTAGCAAAGTTCAAGCCATGGTAGTGGAAAGCAATACAGAAACAGAGAGGGCTCCGTTTCTTTGTGTCCAATTCCTGCTGCTTTATGTTTCTTACTGTAAGAGGCAGGAGGACAAATGATCCCCTCTTGCTCTTACACCCAGGAGGCTTCATTAGTCAGCAGGTGGTGGCACGGTGACAGCTCTCCTTCCTCTCCTGCAGACCTAGCTTATCACTTCCCTGACACTTCATAATTTCTAAGTTGTCTCTTGAAGTCCCTCGTTTGGAAGAGGAGATAGTGGAGCTGCCAGGCTGAAAGGGCATTTCAGCATTGCTCCAAAGCACAACCCCAAATGTCCTAAGCTTCCTCTAGGAGGCAACTGATGGCCTTGCAGCACTTAAATTTTAATGTGTTTTTCTGTCCTTGTTTTTCATTTCTTTCTTTGGTGGCAGAAGATGGGGAATTTGTTCTCCTTCAGGAGTCCTACTTCTTTTTGAGGATAAGAGCTTCAAAAACATCAGCATTTTTGAAAAGGTGAGGGCTGAACGTAGAAGGCGACAAAGAACTTCAGGTTTCAGGGAGCGCAATCAACTCCTACGGAGCAACATTCAAATGGTTGGTCTTGTAACCTTGTTGGTCTTGTAACCTGTGATTGTTTGGCTTTTTGATTTCAGCTCCTGAAGTGTTGGCCCAGAAACCCTACAGCAAAGCCGTGGACTGCTGGTCCATTGGGGTCATCGCATATATCCTGTGAGTATCCACTGAGTTTTCAATCACAGGCAGCTTTTGGACCTGCAGTATATTCTTCCACCATATATTCACCCTCTTTATATGGTCTAAGAAAGTTCATCTCTGACACTTGTGAGCCAGGATAACATGAATTTTGGATACCTCCCAGTTACATAAAGGCTAAAAATTGAGTAGAAACTAATAGTAAATGAACCAGAACCCTTCAAAAAGTGAAAATCCATGCTCCTGGCTGAATTACATGTTGTACGATAGTGTGGACTTCTTCAGACCATGGTGTTAGTGAACCTATTCCCTCATCTGCTCAGGTTAGCTTTGACCAGAAGCAAGTTTGACCATGTCCAGTGGGCACAGCATCATGACTATATATGAAACATCATAGAATCATAGAATAGCTTGGATTGGAAGGGACCTCAATGAAGTACCAATGGCACTTTTTTCCTTGAGGAGGTAGCCAAGGGAATAAGAGCTTTTTACATAGCACAGTGAATTATTTTCACCAAAGCTCAATATAAAATGAGATGTCTACTGAAAATGGTGGATCACTTTCTTTAACACCTCCAACATCTCCAACCTTCTGGTCCCATAGGAGGAGATGAGCTTATTCCATTCCTGTCCTGTTCATGCCAGAACTGTCAGAGCTTTCCTTTCTTATTTTTTATTTTTACATTTAATTTTCTTACAACTGTCAAGAGTTATACAAAACTGAAGGGAAAAAAAATAAAAACTCCAGTGAGAGCGCAGCATTAAAGCATTCCTGTTTTGTTCCCTTTCTCCTTATGCAAACATTTCATGGCCTGCCAACATGAAAAACGTTTTGCTGTAGCAGGTCCAATTGTGCCAGGACACACCTCTTTGCTCTGTTATCCACTCTGCGCAATGTTCATTCTTTACGTTTTCATTTAGTCTTCAACATAAACTGTATATTACTCAAAATAGCTTTTATATATAAAATAGTATGAGAACGTTTTGTTTATTTACTTGTATGCTTTTATATTTAAAAGCCCTGCCTACAAACATCAGCCGTATGGCTGGCTTTGCCGTTCTAGATGAATATTTGAAAACTACTTGAGTACAAAACTTTGTATGGGGATGGATTTAACCTGGAGCAACCATCAGTAGATGGACTCAAAAAACTTTTTGCATAACAAAGCAAAAATCAACAGTGCTGACACTGACTTTTTGTCAAAACCCAGCAGGGGCAAGGAAGCAGCCAGACAACGGCAAGGAAGGGGCCAGACATGCAAAAATACCTCAGAGACTGCTTCATACATCACTTCCTAATGCTCTTTTAGCTGAGGGTGGAGTTTGTTGACCCAAACTGGCCATCTTGCACAAGCAAATCTGAAAATGGGAGACCTAGATATTTTCTTGGTATTTTTGGTCCTCGCTAGCCTTTAGTGGACAGTCAGATAGAGTTGTTCCTTTTGCTTTCATAGTTCTTTGCTGAGTACCAGCTTCAAAATGTAGAGAGAGGAGAATGCAGGTGGAAGACAGTAGGCAGTACTCTACTGTGCCTCTCTTCCAGGCTTGACTACTGCCTAGGTTCAGTTGAACGTCAAATATTCACTATGAAAATATGTGTCCACTTGACAGCCTGCAGGATAGCGGGACTGGTTCCTTGATGATAAATCTGTCTCTTCTTTCCTCCAAGTTTTCAGTCCCGTTCAACTATGGTTCATGCACCAAAGGTTTTTGCTACTGGCAGACCTGATGTGATTTCGTTTGCTGCTTTTAATGTGTTTTGCTGAGGAATGAGACAGCACTAAGCAATGTTATACCCTGCTAAAGAAAACATCTTCAACAAGGGAAAGGTTTTAATCTGTTCCATAAATCACATGAGGCTGCGCTTTCTATCAGGTCCAGCTCAGTCATTTCTTGCTCTGTTTTCAAAATCAACACATGCTGGGCTTTTCAGACAATTTCACATTTGCTTTACAGGGAATTCTCAGCCCTGAAAGCTTAAATCAGCTCAGTAAGAATGAATCCCTATGAATTCCTGTTTGCAGGACAAGGAAACCTTTTCAGGGTTTTGGTGCTTCATGTAGTAAGGTCCTGATTTGTATTATGTACAGTCAAAATTAATGGCAATGATGTGTTGCCATAGGAGTGTGGTAATGTGTTCACAGGCTGTAACTCAGACTGCTTGGGTGGGATTAGGTCTGAGATCAAACTACCTCCTGGAATGCTTCTGCATGCGAGCTACCTCTTCCAGCTCCTGGTAGAATCAGCAGCACTCCGGGACCAATCTCAGCTAACCTCACGTAGATGCTTAGCGATATCTGAGCCATCCACAGAGTCCCACCTGGTCTCAAGCTGCCACTGTCACTGATCCCCACAGCCCTGTGCTGTACTGCTAGCCAGACACAGGTGTTTCCTGTGCTTCAGTGACATGGCTGTCCCAGAGCTTCTTCTCTGACACTGGACTCTACATGTGGACACCTCAATCCAGACTATGTTGATACAAACAGTCACTTCATCAGAATGTGATGTTCAGTTGCCTAAAATATGCATTTAGAGCCACAGTGGGGTGCCTCCAGGACAGCCACGTGGTTTTGGCCAATGTATCACACTGCTGAGACCTTTCTTCTGGAGTGGCAGATGGAGGCCAAACAGGATATAGTGGACCATGTGGGATAACACCAGATGCTTGTGCTTAGGGCACTGAATCACTCCCTTCCCCATCCCCAGCCCTCCGCCTTCATGGAACAATTTCATTTGCTTTAATAGTGCATTTGCGTTGTTCTTCATTACATCATCTCTCGTGACTGTATTGGGAGCTTAGAAACCCAGCCCACACTTACATGTCCTAATCTTGAACTGGATCTCCCCTTTTCTTCTAGGAACAGCCAGAAGCAATAGATGTGCCCTTGTTGGAAAGTGAATTTCAAGGGAGTATTGAAGGTGGAGAAAAGAGAGGTTCTTCCCTAATTAGGAAGGAAGTACCCCTTCTTGAGTGCCTGACACCACAGTGATGGGCACAGGTTTAATATCTAGGTTAGTCACCTTGCAAGTGCCACACCACCAAACCAGGTGGAGATGTATTTATGCGTAGGGCAATCCAAGCACTTCACCCTGCATCATCTCCACACCTCTCCCACAACTCTCACAGCCCCTCTGAACAGACTGTTGTCATGTAAGAAGATGGGAACACAAGGGAATCCAACACAGAAGCCAAGCATATATTAAAAATGTTCTCAGCTGTTATTACCATAAGTGGCTTGAGTGCCTCCAGACACAAGCCCAGACTCACATGAAAGCCTTCAGTTTATGACACTGGAAGAATAAACTGTTTCTGGGGCACCAATGCTTTTGACAGCTATTTGTTTCTGTAATAGGCAAGGTGAAGGATGTCTTAGCAAAGAATACCTTTGTTTCAGTGCCAGTTTCTAATGCTTCTCATTAATGACATCCAGATTGTAGAGGCTGCACCAGTAGAGTTTTTATCAAGACCTGTTTTGCATGAGAAGTCATTATTCACAAGAACTAATTTTAGTAGCTTGAAATTTCCTGTTTCCAGTTGCAGTATTTCTCAGTTTGAAACAACCTCCTTGATGAGTTCAGCTTTTTACGTATCACAAGATAGCTTTTATATTTGTTCAGCTTCAAAACATAAAAGATGAGAAAAGTGAGAGACCTCCCTGGTCTCCCAGTAGCTGAATTTTGGACCTGCGTGAGACACATGAAAGGTTATAAAGCCTGGGAAGCTAAAATGATTGCATGCATGACTGATATAGATTAAGTTAAGTTAGCTGATGCAAAGAAATAGTAGAAAAACGTGCTCCAAAGCTGGAAAAGAGCATGGGACCACAGAATGCTTTGCCTCAGCTGCTACCTATTCATACTTAACACATCCTGTCTCTTCTGCACTAGGATGAATGCATTTTGGCTTGGATTTTCTTCTGACTCTGTTCATTGATAGGACAAGTGAATTACCAGTTGGCTAATATTGTTTATAAAGGAAGGATGCGTGGAGATAAGTCTTGGGTCATACTCTTGCCTGGACATTTTTTGCTGCTGAATTGCTTTTGATTTTCAAGTAGATGTGCATACAACCATGTATGAGGTGTCTGAGTAAGAGAATTAGCCATGATCAGCACACAGTATGGTATTTCAAAAGTTTTTACCTTCATGCATTGAGAAAAGACTGTCAGACATCTCCATCTCTCATCATCAACCTTAAGTCTCATTGGGAAAGTCAGTGATAGCTTAATTGTTTGGTACTGGAAAGAGAATTAGTGGAGGGAAAACATGCATGGGTACATTGGATTGCTCAGGATACCACATTCAAAGACTGGGAAAACAGCCTCAAATGATTTCCCTTCATTGCTTGCTTCTTAATTAATTTCTTACTCCCCGTGGTAATATGTACTTGTCCACAGTTTCATGAGGGCACAAGCATTGGCCAGCATGGAGATTTATTCTCAGAATAAGAAATACACATTTAACCATAAAAGGAGCACTTGGGTGACTTTCTGCACCATTTATCTCAGATCTTTGAGCACTCACTGAGTTCTTTGCTCTGATCTCGCTAAAAAATTGCTTGTAAAACCAACCCCATGCTTTCTGTGCTGCAGATTGTACACTGACCGTGCAAATGGGTTATTTAGCTTTCCATATCATCCACAGTATGCAGTGGGAGCTTGCATGGATGTGCTTGCTCTGCTTGTTGAAAAGGCATATCTGGCATTCTTACTATGCTCTACTGTGGCTTTTCAAGATGACTTTTGGCAATGTCTTTCTTCTGTGCATCCACCTGTGTTTTTCTTCTTTAGATCCCATTCCTTTTTAAGACAAGACTGGGAATAGGAGGTTGAGGGAAAATCTGTTGCTGATGTGATATGGTTGCTAAATAATTATTTAAAACATGCTTTCATTTGGTGAATCTACAAGAAAATGATGACAACTAATAGCTGACTGAAACTCCCCTGGGACAACGCAGAGTTCTTTCACATTGGAGACAGAGGGGTTATTTTTGTATCTGTGCATATCTAAAGAAATGCAGCAGAACCTCTGATAGTGAGGTCATTTTTTCTTTCACACAGGAATGTCCCAGCAGATGGAAATGAACTTGGTGGGATTTTGATTCTGTCAGAATTAAACAACACTTATTATAAGCTTTGGAAGGTGGCCCAGTCGTTGGAAGTCCGGCAAAACTTCCCCCAGCCATAAATGCACGTTAAGCTAATTTACTGGGGCTTTCCCATCCTTTGCTGCAAAGCCAGAGCTGGCTCTAAGTTATGCTGAAACTTCTGTGTCTTCCCAAACCCTGGTTTTAAAGAAAAGGACAGCAAGACATTCTATATTTTGGCTCCCAGCCCATACCTCTGGCAGAACGCTCATGCGTTTTCCTCTTGCTTGCTATCTCCTCAGTCCTAAGTATCTGGCCTCCTTCTTCCATGTCCTCAATGGTTTGTCTCCTGGAGTAAAATCATTGGGTCCCTCTTTGTGCAATGTTTGTCCCCTCACTGTCCTCACCAGAGCCAAGAGCCTTCCCTGTGCTCAGCCTGCTCTCAGGCAGGGATGTCCCTGTCCACAATCAGGAATAGTAACTGACCCTTCTCAAGCTCTCTCCATTCATCACTGAAGAGATGGAAGTCTGGGAGTGAGACACAAAGGGTGATCATGGGGCTCATCAGCCCAGAGATAAGGGGCTCAGCACCTTCTGGAAGACCCTCTTCTGAAAGTTGTGGGGATGTCCCCAAGGTAGATAACCAAACATGTAGATTCACAGACCAGACTTACGGAAGTATGAGAAGGGCTTGGAGGGGCTTGGAAAGAGCTGGATGTGTTCAGGGACGGTGGAAGGCTCTGAGAGGGCTGGAGCTCTTGCTAGGGCATGCACAGCTTGGCTCTGCCCCCGGCGGTGCTACAGTCTCCAGCTCTGTGCTGCTCAGCACTTTGCTCCTATGTTTTGCTGCCACAGGCATGTATAAATCATCACAGCCCTAACTTGTGCTCTTGTACCTTTGCCAAGGTAATTAGCACAGTGTACATTTTAAGAGAGTTATTTCTCTCTCTGGAGCAGCCTTACAGCACCTCGGCATGCACAGCGCTGTCTGCTTGCCTTCAAGTGCTTTTATCAGAGCAGTTTGATTTTCTTTTAGGGAAAGTGCTGAGGAAGGCAAGAAGTTAATGGAGGGCTGTCAGGCTTCTTGTACAGAGCCTATGGAGTTCCCCAGGGAAGAGGAGCACAGGGCCAGCTCTGAGCACCTTTGGAGGAGTCGTCCTCCACCCTGGACAATTCTGCACCATTTTATGTGGATAGCAGCTTTTGGAGCTTTTGTTTAAATATACTATTTCCAATGGCCTTTTCATATCTAATTTCCAGTATATTATAGGGATTTATGCATATTATAGGAATTGCTGCATCAATTCCCATACACAAGGACGTGCCCATCAGGTAAGTATATGGCGCTACTTCAAATGTAATTTCTTGTCTGGCATGAGCATCTTACTTGCTTCTGATAATGGCAGCCATCCAGTGGGACACAAATGAGAACTGTCTCATCTGTTTTGAAAGATAGAGACGTCTGATTCAGTCGAACCACAGTGGATGCATTACAATGCTGCAGATTTCAGTAGAATTCTTCCAGGTCAGTGTGGATCTGACGCAGATCAACATCTCACACCCCATTTAAATTATTTATCAAGCACACTGACTCTTTGGAGCTAACAAAACATTGCTCTTTTCACCCTCAAGTGTTGAGTTGGGTCAAATAACCTCCAGGGCAGCTGGCTGGCGTTGGGTTAGAAATAACTCGAGTATTTCATTTCTTACAGTTTTCCCCCCCTCTCTCTGTTTTTGCTGCAGTGTAATGTTTCAGCTAGATCTTTGGTCTGTTTATAACAGCTGACTCTCTCCAGATAAATACTTTATTGAGGTGCACTGACTCAGGGTTTAAGAAAAGTGTAGTAAAAAAAGATAATTTCACTATCAGGGAAGAAAGTGAAAAAAACATTTTTTACTATAAATAGAGATAAGACAAGAAAGTGAGACATCTCAATGCAGATAGAGCTAGAAAGCTCTGTGTAACTGTGAGCAGGATGGGTTTACTAAAACCTTGGACCAGCCTCTGAAGTAAATCTGATGTTGCAAAACTGGTGTTAAAACTGAAGGTCTGTCCTTGGAGACATGTCTGCTGTAGCACGCAGCATCACCGGGACTGGAGTCTGAAACACAAGCTTTGATGCTGCATTTCCTCAGAGCAGTGCTGGAGGTGGGGTTCCCGTGCCCAACATTTGCAGGGCTGGAGGAGCCGTGCTTTGACAGAGTAAATGTCCTGCTCCCTGCAGCACGGGTAGGGTGCTTCCTGAATTCCACAAAGAACATACAGTGTCCTACTTGTCTTCCGGCTTGGTTTTCTAACAAGTACTGAAGACCAGGACTGCTGCTAGCCTTAGACAAGGTAGGCAATTTGATGGGGCCAGCAAGATTACTTGCAGTAATGAGAAAAGGAGAGATTCTGCTGGTGCAGCAGCAGGTCAGTGTCCAGCCCATGCAGGCTCTGCTGCTTTTATATCCCACGAGAGCTCCCTTTACCACATGTAGAGGAGAGGATGGAAGGGCTCATGGCTCTATCATGCAATTATTATTCTGCCTATACACACAGAAGCATACAGACAGAAGCCAGAATATCTGTATGAGTCAGTGTAGCATCAGTTGCACCAGGTTTCCTTGAAGAATTCCTATTAGTGCAGGACAGTGCTGATCTTCAGAAGCGTTTGTTGTTTTTCTTAACATGTTCCTGAACAATGCTCTCAAGGTAGTTCTTGCTTGCTTGAAAACCTAATGAGGCAAGTCTTATACAAGTTTCTCCTCCCTCTTCTTTCTCACCTTTTTGGCAAAGACGGGTCTAAGTGTCACTTGTCTCTTCTCCATTAGGCTCTGTGGGTATCCTCCTTTCTATGATGAGAATGACTCCAAACTCTTCGAGCAGATCCTCAAGGCAGAGTATGAGTTCGACTCTCCGTATTGGGATGACATCTCTGAGTCTGGTAAGAAGCTCATGTATTTACCACAACTAGGCATGCACATAGCAATGCCTGTTGTAGATATCTTCCACCATGTGTAAGAATGCACCCTCTGTTGTGTGCAGACCTTCTTTAAACTGGAAGTCATTGAGAATGTGTGTGTGTTTTCTTTCAGCTAAGTGATTACAGGCAGTTATTTTTTTCAGGAGAGAAAATTAAGTACCATTTCATCCAGAACACATTCAATGTGTCTGGAACAAAAAGTGAAGGTAGCAGAGAACTGTCTCGAGAAGACAAAGTGCTTCAATACCTCTATAAAATCCAAATAAAATGCAGATACTTTATGTGTCACTAATAATAGAAAAACTAGTTTGGCTCTATTTCTAAAACTGTACTGTGGGTCCAAAGTGAGAATACAGTGCATATGGCACAAAGAAACACTAGAAATCCCCCCCATCCCTGGAGGTGTTCAAGGCCAGGTTGGATGGGGCCCTGGGCAGCCTGGTCTAGTATT
>PPHD01028154.1:0-10969 GCA_002909625.1 Bambusicola thoracicus
AAAAAAAAAAAACAAAAAAAACAACAATAAATCATAAACTGACAACTAATTCAGCTTGAAAAATGCATAACTGAATTTATAGACAGGGAATTCTGTTTTCCCCAAGTTGGAATTTCTAGAGACCTTTGCTGAAACAACAGATAAATTCAGAACACACTTCTGAAGATTTTGGCTCTAGTTTCTTTAAATGATAAACTTAAATCCTCAGACGTGAACTAGCAGAAATACACACTTAGCTTAAAGCTTACGGAATTCAGCTAAAAATATTACATTAACTACAGATAATTACCTAAAACAGCATTCCTAGTTCCTTGATGATACAAATTAATAGTTGCTACTGTTACCTACTGTTACCTACACTTCTTACTTCTGTGGCCCGATCCAAAAAACTTTAAATCAAAGGAAAACTCCACAGTGATGGTACAACCAAGTGTTCAGGGGGGTTTGGTTTTATTGTTGGTGGGTTTTTTTCTGGGGTAGAGGGATTCTGTTTTGTTTTGTTTGTTTCTTCTGAAGTAAATTCACCTTCTTCCCAAAGAAACTCAAGAGAGATGTTTACTGCTTTTATTTAAACAAACAAACAAAAAACCAAGACTCCTAATCTGAACACCACAGTCCTAGTCAGTTTGTTTCTAACAAGAACTACTTACTTGTTCTTCTCTCATTTCAGATTTGAGAGCAAAATTCTTCTTTCAAATTTATCTTATAATCAATTTTGGTCATTTTAGAGACTACTGTTTCTTTTTTTTTTCCTCCAGCAGAATGGAGAATTTATCATAAATAGGATCATTTACTCTTATTTCAGAAATGTTTTGCATATTTCACAGCATAATATAATTGACACTCTCCTGTGCAAACTTTAGTCTCGCTGATGATCTACAAATGAACAACCAAACCCTGAAGATGACAAAATGGAAAGCCTATTACTTAGGTAGAATCAGCTACTAGAGAATCTGAAAGGATAGTTGTAGAGAAGAATAGGTCTCCATGCTTCATTGATTTCAAGTTCTGAGCATGTCTGTCTTTATCAGTATAATTTAAGCTTGTGATCATGTGTGTTTATATGTACACATCCACATACAGAGCATAAAACACTAGCGTAAGTTAAAGAAAGAGCAGAAAGCTAATGAAAGCATTCAGAAAGGAATCCAGTATTGCACTGTTGTCCAGTATTTGCCAAATACCAACAACAAAAGATATACTTTCACAACTTCCTCTCCATCCACAATCTTCAGTTTTTCCAGGTTCTCCTGTAGCAGCTCTGGCTTCATGCGCCACTTCAATAGACCCAGTAAGCCCACTGTCGAAAATAAATTGACAAATATTAAAATTCAAGATGTGATTTTTCATTTGTGTGGAAACGTTCTTCCTAAACCTTCTACCTATTTAGAAGATACGTACCATTCTGAGTTAACTTTGTAGAACAAACAAGAGTTGAAATATAAAACGCATCACGTGAGCTTACTGAAAGCCCACCTACAATACTTGAGTTTCTGCCTAGGGTTGCTGCTTTATTTTCTACATGTAGACGTGTAGAAGGCAATGTCAAATATGCACTAGCATCCTCCATTTTTTTACTGTCACCCTGAAAGATAACATAGCATTTATCACATATTTTACACTATTGAATTTAAAAAAAAAACTTTATACTTCCCACAAAAGTAATTAAAAAATACACATTTATGGCCTTAATTAAAAAAAATATGCAGAGTTGATGTAGAAATTAATGAGATGAAGCTTCACATCTAACATTAAGTAGACGCACAATATGGTTACTACAATACTTTGGTCTAAATATTTACCAATTTGATCTCAGTAAAAAGCAAGCAAATAACGATATATTAGCATTATTTTTTGTTGGAGTATGTAAACGACTTTTAGTTGCATGCATCTCACTTGCTATTTGGTATGGCAAACTAGGTTACTGAAAAAAATCTAACCCATAAAAAAAAAAAAAAAACCAACACATATATTGGCACCCATTCCTGGTTTTTAATTCCCGCTTCTTCACCAAAAACAAACAACAACAAAAAACATGAAGTAAGAAAGAATCTCAAAACATCTGTTCTCTGTTTCAATTTACAAAACCAGAAATGCTACTTGTGTTCAATCAGTGCTACTCAAAACAATATTCTTCATGTCCAAAATCAAATTCCTGGAACTTTCATTTTTCTATCTGAGAAACTACAGAAGCAAAGCAGTTTCAAACCATTCCCTAAGATTACATTCCATGAAGAGAGGAATCTCCCTTCAGCCAGAACAATGGCACATTTCCAGGTACTGAGTTTTCACATTACTTTCTTTTTAATATAGAAGGTCAAAAATCAGATAAAATCCAATAAAAATAGGAGGAAGAATAACTGTCTCCCACTGTTCTTCCATAAACTCTTTGCAATTAAAACACAGTATAATGTTTAATAGCCACAGAAGTTGCACTACTTTTATTTTTAACAGATAAAAATATTTTTGCCTTAAAATAATGAAAGGCAGGCAAAGATGATATATTTTTAAATGGTCTCAGTCAGGAAGAAAGGGGAAAAAAAAAAAAGAATTCAATACCTTTAGGACTAACAAATCATGGATGCCATCTTGAAGAGTTGTTCCATCCTCCTTCATTAGCCTTATATAGGCCATTGCAAAATTCTTTTCTCCTTTATCTTTAGCTGCAAAAGCAATATTTGCAGTTGACTATCAATCAGTTAGTCATCGTTCACAAAAGGAAAAATCCCCCACTTACACTCTTGAGATGACCTGTGTCTGAAGGTGAAGCGCAGATGCACCCTTTGCATGTCTTCAATAGGAACCGCTACCTATAATAAAAGCAGAAAATAATTTTTTGTGTTCAAATTCTTTTCCACATCCCTAAGAAGAATCTCAGAATGACTGCCTTATTCTTTAAGAGAGGCTAACTGTTAACATAATAACAATAATATCAAGCTAATAATGCTAAAACTTTAGACTTGTACTTCATTGTGCTTATTTACAACTCAACTTCCCTTCAAAATTCTAAGTAATGTTCTTCACATTAACTACACTTTCCGAGGGGATCTGTTCTTAGCAATTCTATGTAACCTATTTCACATAAGAGTGGAAACAAAATTTAAATGTATTTCTATTTCAAAAAACACTTCCATTCCCTCCCCTTCCTCAGCAGCACACCTGACTGTAACTGCAGGCTCGCTGAACATGGCAATATCACCTTCAACAGATGTCTTTTAAAAAGTAATCATGCTTGCTATCAAGCTCCAGACATGCTTTTTAAGAACTACTTGTTGCAGTCTCTGGGCATTTTCTAGTTCAAGGCACTGAAGCTAGATTTGATAACTACTAGCCAACACTACAGAGATGCAAGAGGTTTTTTGTTTGTTTTCTGTTGTTGAGGTTTAAAAGAATATTTTTTAGTTTTCTTGATTATTTTTTCCCATGCAACCATNTTGTTGCAGTCTCTGGGCATTTTCTAGTTCAAGGCACTGAAGCTAGATTTGATAACTACTAGCCGACACTACAGAGATGCAAGAGGTTTTTTGTTTGTTTGTTTTCTGTTGTTGAGGTTTAAAAGAATATTTTTTAGTTTTCTTGATTATTTTTTCCCATGCAACCATAGTTCTTGTATGGGAACTGTTGAATCATGGCCTGAACCTCTGANAGTTCTTATCCCCGTTTTATCCTCACAAGAGGCACCACCGAGTGAAGACGACGCACAGCAAGGGTATCTGCGCTCTACCTTTAAGGTCTCCATCCAGCGCGGCTGTTTGACCTGGTAGTAGAGAACGGATCGATATTCACTCACGGGTTTGTCCCCTGCTCCCAGGCAAACAGCGTTCTGGCAGAAAGGAGGAAACAAACACTCTTTAGCGGCTCGTTAATTTCTGTACACCGCTGTGACTCTTGCAAAACCAACGAACCAACCCACACGCCGAGAGAGAACCTCTCCTCGCATCCCGCCGCCGGGCAGCAGCTTTTACCTCAGCGCGAGGCGGGAACGGGCGCGAGACCAGCATCCATGGTCCGCCCGCGGCCCGCCCTGGGCGCGTTTCCCGCCCGCAGCCATGCAGCCACGGCGCTTTCCAAGCAGTTCCGGGAGCAGGGAGGGGCTCGTGGGCGCCATGCAGGCACAGCTGCCTCTGCTTCTCTGGAGCTCAGTCTGAGGAGTCAAGATGAACCCTTACCACCTGAGCAGACCCCTTGGTTAGAGCTAGGCCGCCCTAAAACACTGCTGGGCTACAACTTGAAGCCTTCAGGAGCCTGGAAGATGCAGTTCATAAATGCTTGAGGTACAGGACTGGCATGGGTCATAGGGCAAGAGGGACTGTCTTAAAAAAAACAGTGTTGAATTTGGGCCTGGTGTCATTCAAAACAAATTAACGATGAAATTACCAACAGAAAGGAAGCCTTGACAGATCATGTTTTCCAAGCCTCCGAACAGAAGAAAAACGAACGTCTACCATCATTAGACTGGCCTTACCGCTAGGTGGCATTGTACAGCGCTACGCATTGGGCTGCGAGAAGAGCGAGCTGAGGAGCCGCCTGGGCTCTTAGGGCTGACGGGCTTAAGTAAGGACGGCGTTCGTCTCAGCTAACAGGGGAGGGGCGCAACGCAACACCAACCTAGCTTTAATTTTTTCTATTGAGTTCTCCGCTGATTTAAAAATACTCAATTCTAGCAGAATCACAGAAGTGCTTATTTGGCTGTGTACCAAAGGTGATTTCCGAACTAGAAGTTGGAGATGCACCAATACCATGTTCTATATTTTCCCCCAGTGTTTAACTCTGGCAGCTCAGGACTATGCCTGCTGCCCAGGGAGCCTGTCCCATGCCCAACTGTACTCAGGTGAAGCTTTCCTAACACCCATCCTGACCCTCCCTGACACTGCTCCGTTTCTCATCTGGTCAAATTGCACAGCACAAATTACACTGTTCTAATGACTGTCAGAACCAGTACAAACCCAATTTAACTTCCTATTAAGTTTAAAAGTGGATCTGTGAAGAGTCTCAATGTACTTCCATCTTACCTGACTGATTGTACGTGCAGAGTAATCACTAATGGTGATAACAGAGGAAGCATAACCATTGATACCTCACAAGCAATCAAATACAAAACTTCCTGAAAGAAGCAAGTGTGCTGACTTTGTTACTGAGGGCACAGGTGAAGCTAACCTCACAGAGGATACACCAAATAATCAAAATTGCAACTTTGATGCTAAAAGTTTGGTGAGTGTTGTGAATCTTCAAACACCAGGAAAGACACATGGTGACAAGAAAAGGAAGGTGTGATTCCGATAACTGAAGGTTTCTAAGGCCTGGTCTCCGCAGCTTAACTACAGAAAAGTAAGTCTCATCTCCACAAAGGGAGATTTTTCTAGTTTTATGTACTGACTTGCTCAAATGTGTTCTGTGACATTTACTTGGTACAGGAGGCCTTCTACTGATAACAGTAGATGTTCTTCTAGCCCTCTCAACTGAAATTAATTTGATACATACACAGAGCCCACAAATTCCATGTGTAATGAACGCAAATTTGTTTTTGTCTGAATTATAGGTAACAACAATAAGAAGTATTGTAGTTTTTATATATTCTTAGTTTTGGAAGATTTCTGATACATATTTCATTTTGGAGGCTAAAACAGAACAGCTACTTTCCTTATTACTTGTATTCAATGGTATTTCAGTCAACCCTGGAAAACTTGCTTAAACAAGTGTGATGCATATTGCCTCCAAAAAAGAGGCATTTTTTGAACATCTGTCAGATCTCAGACAAAGGGACAACTGTATTTTCTGCTAGCATTTGGAGAAAAGGGTCATCTGTGGGACTGAACATACATAACACTGAAATGCAGGATTTAATGGATTGCAATATATTGATTTCTTTAAAGAATATTGTGGCATGTATTTTAAGCTTATTATCTTTGACTGCAACCAACAGAAGTTACTGAAGTCTATTTCACAACAGTTATCTCCTGTATAGCGAGTTGTTGGAGGGGACCTTAAATCATCCAGATCATCCAGTTCCAATCCTCTGCCATGGGCAGAGTTGCCAGACACTAGATCAGACTGCCCAAAATCCCACCCAACCTGGCCTTGAATGCTTCCAGAGATGGAGCACCCACAATGTTTTAGTGCAGTATGTTCCAGAGCCTCACTAACCTCTGAGTAAAAAATTTCTTCCTAACATTTCACCTGTATTTCCCCTCTTTTAATCTAAAGCCATTCTCCCTTGTCCTGTCACTATCAGACTGTGTAAAGCCATTCCCCTTTCTGCTTATAAGCACTCTTCAAGTGCTGAAAGACCACAGTGAGGTCCTCACTGGAGTCTTCTCTTCTCCAAGCTAAATAAATCTGACTCCCCCAACCTTTCTTCATAAGGGATGTGCTGCAGCCCTCTGGTCATCTTACTGGCCCTCCTCTGGACCTGCTCCAACAGCTCCACATGCTGCCTGTGCTGGGGAGTCCAGGCTTGGGTATATTAGTCTGGACAGAGCCTTAAAAGGGCAGAGTAGATGTGGACAATCACCCTCTCTTTGCTAGCCACCTTTTTTCTTTTGATGGAGCCCAGGATGTCATTGGCCTTCTGGGCTGCAAGATCACACTGCTGGCTCATGTCCAGCTTTTCATCCATCAGAACCCCCCAAGTTCTTCTCCATAGGGCTGATGGTTAGGTGTACTCAGAGGTATGCTTTGTGATCAGGGTTACTAGTTGTGCGGATCCTAGGTAGTACATGTGTTTAGGATTTTCTGTATTCAGGCTTTGAAGCTATTTTTTAGGTCAAATGTTTAGCTGTAATTCATAAACACATTGACATTTCAGCAACTCATGAGGTACAATGAGCTTTTCTAGCTTTATTTTATCTTAGGAAGTGTCAGTATGATTTCACTGTCGTGATTTAAAGAACAGTATGAAGCTCATAAGGTCAGAAATTCCCCTGAACACTGAACTGGTGTTAAACTGTCTTTAGGAAAAGAAAAATTCATCAAAACAGAAATAGACTAACAAAAAGACTCTGTAAATATTCATGCTGTGCATGTGACCTGTCCACACTGCTCTGTTCTCACTTCTTTTTTTTTATTTGCCATGTACTTCATTGAAGGAACAAACAGCCTTCCTGGCACAAATCCAGGGTTTATGTGGAAAAAAAAAAAAAAAAAAAAAAAAAAGGTTCTTCACACTTTTAAAAGCACAAATATATCCCTCCATGAATTCCCACCAAAAAAACCCTGGGAGTTATAACGTTGTATTTGTCAGAAACAGCTTTTAATCTGTTTGCTCATTAGTCATAGCTAAAATAGGTCATTCATATTTACTTCTCCTTTCCAGCAGTTTTACAATATTGTGCAAGACATTTATAGGATTTGAATAGATCTGTTACAGTCAGCTTCATAAAATTCAACTGTTAAAAGATGTCGAGTGTGGGAATAAAGTTTTTGTATAATGGTATTTCATAAGAATTTGTAAGATATTTTAAGGCTTACTTCTCTTAAGTACTTTACGTTTATATGTCCATCATACAGGGATGAAACACAAAACAACTTACTGGTATGGTTTTCCCTTCTTCATCACAAACACACATTATTACTTCCACACTTCTCTGAGTTGTTTTATTGTATTTATCAAAATCTCCATACAGCAGTGTAATATAAATGTCATTTCTTATGTCTCCTAAAAAAGAAACAAAAAAAGTTAGGAATGAGAATGCTGTGAGAACATAGGGTCAAATGAACTTCACAGTAATATTTCAACAATGAAACATACTGCCATAGAAAGCGTCTTATTTTCCATCTGAACTTAAATTTTCAGCCCTTTTATTTTTAGCTAAGATAGCACGATGAGCCATGCGATGGACTAAAAACAGCATTCCTGAAAGTGACTTCAATTTTCTCTCATCCTGCACTGACACCTGCTGGTGAGACGGCAGCAGGATGCCATTACTGAATTCTGGCCAAGTACACAGCTCTCGTTTGAGGAGGAACTTCATCTTTTAATTGTTTTATGTAAAGAAATATAATGTTCTCCTGTTAGCAAGGTTTAAAAGTACCTAGATTTGAACTGAAGGTGTGGAAGTTTGTCTTTTTAGGGGGTTGAGTTGGTTTGGTGTTGCTTTTTTTTTTTGTTAGTCTTTTAATAAAGGACTGTGGATAGTGAATTTAATTGGCAACTGTGTAATCATAAATCAACAATCAAGAGATGGTTATCTCATTTTCTGTATTATTATGAATAAAAGACAGTGATAAGTTAGAATAAAACTAAGGTTAATTTAAGATTCAAGTAATCATACACAACAATCTATTTAGCAAACAAAAAAGCTGCATTGAAGAAACTCAGATTATCCTTCACTGTCTTTCTTTTCCTGTTTAAGTACTCTGTAACACTGTCCAAAGATGTCACTGTTTTACGTGAACCTCTAGTTTTGATACAAATTCAACATCTACTGTGAATTCTAGAGACTGAGTTACCTAGTACAGATATCAGTAATTAAGCCTGTAGTTGATGTTCATTAACCTAAGAAATGACCAAAAAACAAACAAACAAACAAACAAACAAACCCCTCCCATTATAGGACAAAGAACCTCCTACCTGGCATGATTATTTCAGGAAATCCTAGCTTTCTAGCAACAACTGTTGTTCTGTCCACAAGATGCGGATAGTCCTTCCTTGTTTGAATCACATCTCCAACAAGCATTTTCACAGTTACCCAGAGACCTATTAGGAGGGGGAGGGGAAAAAAAAAAAAACAATAAAAAAGTACAAGACTGCACTTATACTAAAGGAAAGGAAAACAAAACTAAACACCCACCTATATTCAGATTCCGCTCACTTCTCTTGACCAAAATAATAACAATTCACTTCTCCACTTTCCTTCACTGGATATAAATGCATATAATCCAAAACATTATCTATTAATTTAAATAATCTCGTATAATCTGCAACAAAGCCATGATTTTTCCCTGCCAGCTTGAAAGTTCACCCATGTCTGTGGTTTTACAGCAATAACATAGAATCATAGAACATAAAAATCTTACACTAAAATCTAAACAGTATAAAATAAAGTTCCACTGAAATCACTTGTTCCTTGATTAAAACATATATTATATGTATATGTACTTTACCTTGTCCACCACTATCTCCTTTTGATGCTGTGATTTTGCTTAGGAGACTGTGCAGAAAGTCACTCTCTGCCACAACCCTACAGGAATAAAAACAGTGACTACTAGGAGTTGAGCAATAAATGTCAGAACACAGATGATGAACAGCCTCAGTTCTCTTTGCTGTATCTGACATTATTATGAAACATTCTGTAATTTCATCATCTCTCAGTCTGAGTTACAGAGACCATTCATGCTAAACATATAAGTAGACTAAAGTGCAAAAAGATGAAATCAACAACCTGAGGGACTGTAGTCTGTGACACGCTGACCACAGTATGGAAGCCTCTCCTTTTGTAGGACAGTACAACCTGAATGCATACAGCAACATGCCTGTCCAGCCCAGTTTCCACAACAAACAACCTGACAAATAAACTTCAAATTGATTTAAGTGACTATTGAAATTATGATCAAGTTCTCACATAACAAATAACTTGGATCAAATTATAAACAAGTGAAATAGGCTGGAAGTTTGACAAGCTGATTTATTTTCACAATTAAATTTGTTCTCCATAGCACATAACAGTAGTGCTATGTACAATGTGCAAATACATTTCCAGTGAATACTGAAATCCATCCATTTAATTTATGAGTATCATGTTTTTAGGCAGCTGGTGCCTCCCTATAGCCTCCAAATATTACTTTCAAGATAGCTAACGTGTGACGATCTCACTGCTTTACTTCACAATTCTTACTAAGATTTTTCACAAATTTAAAACAGAATCATGCACATAAAATAATAATTATTCAAACTTGTGAAGATTACTGCATCGGATACGTAACAATTTAACTTCTGTTGTGGTTGTTTTTGTTAGATAGGACATGAGACCAGCTGACTCACAGAGAGCAGTTGTAGCAATCTAGATTTATGTAACATGCTATGTAATTCCTGTCAAGTCTTAAATGCCTTTTTAATTGGTACTTAAATAATTAACATTACCACAACATAAAAATATTAAAGGGAGAAATTATTTTTTTCTTGAGGTATTTCACAGGTCATTTTGCAGCCAAAGATACATTGAAGTTTTTGTGTACAGTAATAGGATGCTTATGACTATCTTACGGATGAAAAGGTATGAAATGTTGCTTTTCTTCATCACTTTCCGCTTTTCCTTTTATGATATCTGTAATGTCCATCACTAGAAAAGTAAAAGAAAATTATCAAAACGTGTAATGGCATTGCTAGATATCTCCTCCTGTCCTTTAATGCTGTATATTCTTCTTCCTCAAGGTAAATACAGATTTTCATTAGCAAACAGTGTAAACCAATACAGGTAAAATTGAGGAGCAGAGCTTCTAGTGCAATGTGCACTCTAGAAACATGAGGCTATGTGAGGACAGAATTACTTTAGTTCTAGTCTGATCCTGTGAACAATGTGTGCACACTCACATTAGTGGTGCTGTTGGCACATGATCAGTGGTTTTATTTCATCCACTCCTACTAGCACTCTGGTACTTAGGAAATTAAATTCAAAAGCATAATTCTGACAAACTAAAATGCTAATGTAGATTCAGCCTTTTCAGACTTCAACCATTAAGGATGGAAGATTGTTGATATGTCTATTTTAGTTTCAGGCATGCTGTGGTAGATTCCACTGCCCAAGGCCAGCACTTATCAATTAACTCCTGCTTTAGACAGAGCACACGAGACTTCATATACCTGCCACTCCAAAAGGCCTCCTTAGTCCTTGTGTGTATTTCTTTGAGTTACTATCTTTAAGATCCATCCTTCCAACTCGGACTATTTGACAAACCAAATAAACTTTATCTCTGCTAAGGTCTTTATTTCCGAGATCCTAAGATTATTAAAAAAAAAAAAAAAAAAAAAAAA